>JAYEVE010001330.1:0-112396 GCA_036346375.1 Guadua angustifolia
TTTCTTTTTATAGGCAGAGAAAGGCGGTTACACGGAGTTCGGAGGATACCCAGAGAACGAGGAAGGGTGCCTACATGTAGGCGCGCCTGCGACTTAGATGTCGAAGTCTTTGGCCTTGAAGTCTGCTCTGTGGTTCTCACATCCGCCTCACAACCGCTTTCGCTATATCGAAGTTGGTAGACATACGGGTTGGTGCGAGGGTCTTGTTCTCCAGAAACGTGTACCGGCCTCGCAGATCCTCGCTAGCCGACGCTTGGGCGCACTGGTCTCGGGTTTGGTTTTGGGAGAGCGCGAACCCTTAATTGGGTGTGATCGTGATGGAACAACTGCTTGACTTTGGCGCCCTTCGGGATTACTTGAGGCGGACCCACCTGCCTCCCGGGCGGCAGGCAGGTGCTTAGGAGATAGGCGCCCATCCGTGGGCTTGACGGCGTGGTGATGGCCCCGATTTGGAGCTTGTCGAGAAGTCCGGCCTGAGCGGCCCGAGCCGACTCGGCCTGAGGCTCCAGCATGACCGACTAGTCTTGGCTCTGAGCCTTCTTGCTGGTCCGATCGCATTCCGTCGAGGTTTGTGGTCTTGATTTAGGCCCACGGACTCTTCTTGCCCATGAGGTTTCAGAGCTCGTGGCTTTGAACCGCCCACCGAAGCTCCGACGCTTCGAAGTGATAATCCCTTTTTATGATGAAGAAGTCAGGCCTGCGGGGTACCCCATGTATAAGTATTTGTCACTATGCTTCGGTGGCCCACCCGCAGAGCAATGGAGCAGTGGAGTGCACCAATGGACAAATCGTTCAAGGTGTCAAAAAGTGAGTGTCGGATGAGCTCGAACGACACGGCCAGACCTGGGTGGATGAACTTCCCACCGTCTTATGGTATATTCGACCACAGAAGTCGAGCAACGGGGTCCACACCCTTCCGGCCATGTTCGCTACCGGCCGCCCCGCCTTGAGGTCACGCTGGCTCGCCAGGTCGCCTTTGGTCGATCGATCGACTTTTGAGCAAGAACGTCTTGACCTTACCCCGCGGAAGAAGTAAGATGTCGGCATCGCTACGACGCACAGACTACTCGCAAGCTCTTCGCAGACATGCGCCTCTTCCGATCGACCTAGGAGCTCCTTGTTGGGGACTTAGCCCCAGACGGATTCAGTCTGGCCCAACACCAACAAGTTATCTCCATGGGAGGGCCCCTATAGAGTTGTTTCAATAGATCGCACGGGCTTATCGCTAGCATCGCCTCGATGGCAGAGAGCTCTAGCTCGTGGAATATAGACCAGCTTTTGAAAATTCTATGTAACCCCTTTACCTCGTGAGCTCAATAAAGCTTTTGTTCAATTGTATGATTGGTCTTACGCACTTTCGCTCTATATTTTGTGTTGGCTCGAGTTCGGGGCCTTTGAGTCCGACCTATGGATGAGCGCGCTGTTTTGGCCCAGTGTTGGGGGCTTACACTTCACCCCTAGTGGTCGAAGTTGTTGTGTTTAACCTCTTCGATCAATGCTCCCCCGCTTAGGTTCAACTAGCCCGTGGTCGGGTCCAACGAAAGCAAAGCGCAAGTCGCTGCTATGACTCAAGAGCCTCACTCTAGATCTTAAGTTTTTCCTCGTATGACCATGTTATGCTCCATGTGGGACTTTTTTCAATCTTGGTGTCTTGGTCTTTGCAGATTTCTATCTTTGCCAAGGCCCGGCCGCCGACCTTGAGCCCAATCTGGGCCGAACGATATACCACGCCAAAAAAGGCTAAGTGCATGATTAGAAAAATCTCGATCAAGCAAAACCAAGACATTGAACTACTTTTGCCAAAATAGCGTTGTTCCATTAAACCTTTTGGCTTTACAAAATCTTGCTTACGTAAAATCTAGCCTTATTTATGTGTCACCATCTCACGCGCGAGCTTCTCCCGCCAGTCTACGACCTTGGCCCTCAGTGGTCGAAAGTTCGCCTGAGCTCTGAGGGCTTTGGGAGGCTTGCAGCGCTGGCGCGTTTTTCTTGAAGCCGGGCCAGGCATTGTTGGCCACCTTGCTTGCTCGACCCAACTTCTCCTCGAGCTCTTTCACCTTGGCCTCGAGCTCGAGGGAGGCCTTCGACGAAACGCCGCCTCGTCCGCAGGGCTTTTACTGTCTTCGCTTTGGCGCTGCTCGCCTCGAGCGCCTTGGTCGACCTCAGACGTCATTCTCGACACTTTAAAGGCATTGTCCCGCTCCGAGGCGATGGCCCACTCCAGCTCGGCCTTATGGGTGGCCTCGAGTGTCTCCACCACCCGCGAGGTCGGGCGATCTCGCTGAGTCTTCGTCGCTTTTTGCGCTGCCTCATCCCCGCCGCTTGTGTGTCCTCCACGAGCTTGGAGCGCGCTGTCTCCCGGTCCTCTAGCACGTCGAGCAAGGCCCTTAGCGGGTCGGTGCGTGTTTGAAGGCCTTGCAGTCCTTGGGTGACTGAGCCGATGGCCTACAGGGCTCGAAGAGTCAACACGGCACTCGCCGGAAGAAAGAGAAAAAGGGAAAAAGGCTAAGTCCGAGCCAAGGTTCGACAACACTCAAGTACCTGGTTGAGACGACTCTCGAAGATCGCACGAGAGTACGTGACAGAGCCGCTGCCCGATGTTCCTGGGGCGGTGTCATCCGCCATCGCCACTGGTCGTGGTGTGGCCTTCAGCGCTTTGTCATGGGCAATCTGCCTCGAGCTTCTCCTCGAGGGGCCGATTCACCCCCATGCTCGCCCCTGGTGGCTTCGCTTTGCCTCCCGCACTGGGGTCTTAACCCCACCTCGGTGGTCCCGTCCGTCCGCAACTCGGCCCTCCGTGCTTGTCGCGCGAGTGTCTTCGTGGTCGGCGCTTGGGGAGAGAATTCTATAACCGCCACGGCCGAGTGACCTCTAGGCTCGAGGTGAGGGTGCCTCCGGTGCATCTTCTTCGATAGCTCCAAGGGTCGACATCGCTTTCGACGCTCACCTCGCGGCTTATAGTCTGCCGGTCGCGGGAGGACCTCTTCATCGTGGTCGCCGAGCCCTTGGTCGAACTCCCACGAACCTCGCCTGGGCTCGACGAATGCGCCCGCCCAAAGGTCGGCGGGCGCCAAAGACATAATCGCCTCCTCTCTCTTCAGATTCGATTCGCCCGACAATAGTCATTGTCAATACGGCAGTGTTGAGCTCGTGCTCAAGGTCCGCGATTAAGAGCCACTACTAAGCTAAAAGTTACAAGGAGCGCCGAGCAAATGAAGGGCATTTAAACCTACCTAGGTCGAAGTCTCCGCTTGCAGAGGTCGGGCGGAAGACCCCGACCTCCCGAGGTCGGGGCACTCTCTTCGGGTCCTCTGGCCTCGGGACCTTAAAGCCCTGTGGTGGCTCACCCCCAAGAAGTCCTGTGGTCTCTCTGGGGCCTTTGGGCCACCCGAGGGCTTGAAGACCTAGCAATGCCGCCACGCCACCCCGAAGAAAGGCATGTCAAGATGAAGAAGCGCAAACATAAGCTCTGGGCTCGACCATGGGAATCCTATCAGCATGCGGCTCACCATTCAGCATGGGGGCTTAGCCTCACTGTCGTCGCTTGTCTTCCCTTTGTTTTGTTCACGGCATGAGCAACCTCTTGGCCATGTCAAACAGCTCCCGTGGTCCTACTGCAGCGAACGATCAGTGAAAGGCGCCGATGGTGTACAAACCAAGAAAGGCTTGGGAGTGTTTACCCGCCTTCCCAAAGCACGTTTTGGGACAGAGTGAGGGTATAGTCATGCGCCTTTCCTAACATCTCATTCATCCCGGGCGGCGACTCCAGATTCCTTCGGCCCGCAAGGAAGCTTAACCATCAAGAGGACCCAAGGACTTCATGCGAACGAAGTCTCAAGGCTAAGAGGACGCACCAGACGTACTTCACGCTGGGTCATCGTCATGCCCTCGTGATCTCAGAGAATGGATGTTCCTTCTTCCGGCGGGGAAAACCCGACCAAGCAGAAATCACAAAGTATCGCTCGCCTCGCCGGTGGCACCGCTGTGGCGCAGATGTGTATGGCGATGATGGCCCTCTTCGTCGACCTCTAGGTCATCCCGCCCCGGTCTTCTTCTTCCGGTGATCGGGGTTCCATCGAACGACAGCCTTGGTCTGCCCATCTTCGTAAATTCATCGCTTGGTCCACTGAACGAGGGAGTCCTTCGAGATCCGATTTTGGGGAAGGCCCACGGATCCCCGTCATAGCATTGAAGTAAAGGCATCCGACCACGGGTCCTTCCCGAGCGGAATAAAGTGAAGAAACGAAAGAAGAGCGAGGGGGTGGGAAGGATTCCAAGGAACCCCTCACACAAATGCGAGAAGATAGAGAGGAGGAGGATGGAATTGGGTACTAGGTTGATGAGCTCTATCTCACAACGGGCAAGAACTGCCGCCATGAAATCCTCTCCAAAGGTCCACAAGCCAAGAGCGCCAGAGGTGCTGGTGCAAGCATTTAGCTTGTCGCCCCCGATGTGGCTCGGTCTCGCCCCGCAACCGCCACATTGTTGGTCGAGCAATTTCAGCACTCTCGAGCTCCTTCATCCTCGCCAACGACATGGTGCTTCTTCCGAGTTTCGCCATAACGGCCGCTCTCAAGATTGGTCGAGGAGGGGAGGGTCGCTCGGGCAAAGGGGCTAGGAGTCGAGGAGCGCGAGGAAATCAGGAACTCTTCAAAGGTCGCAGAAGGCTTGGGTTTATAGGTCTTAATCGTTGCCGATTTTAGGCTAAAGCGCCAAAAGGTGTGCTGTAATGACTTGACAAAGCAATTAAAGATCGATGGCGGTTCTATATGCCAGTTAAGCACACCTCTAATCGATCGATCTGCATCAAAGATCGTGAAGCCCAAGGGCGCCAGTGTCTTGGAACCGGTCTTTTCGTAATCTCCGCCGACCTCGACCGAAGGTGCAAGGAGTCCTGGTCTGTTCAATGGCCGCAGTTCGAGGTCGATCCAGTGTCTTCTCGACCTTGAGCCTCCTGGGCCGGCCGACGAGGATCGGGAAATCTCTAACAAGTCAATACACGGTCAACAGGGGTCCCTTAGCTCTGGGCGATGCAAAGAAGGCCTCGACCAGACCTGCTAACGCTGCACCCGCCTCGACCTCAAGCTTGGGCGTATGATCCTGCCTCGCCGACCTCGACCTTGGCTCAAGGAGTAGCAATTCTGCGGTGCCACTAAGACCGAAAGTAGTGGCGCTATGGCAGACGCGGCTGGCATTTTCGGGCGTGTTATAACCCACCTTCAGTGCGCACAGCCACCACTCGGAATCTCTCCCGTCGTGCATGCAGGCCCAGAGGAGGATATAAGGTCTCTCAAGGCATGCGTATGGAGGACATCAGCACACTAGCTATAGACTAGTAGACATAATCAGAACGCTCAAGCTCGAGCTGTAATCCACTCCTTGTACACACGAATAGTGAATTCTCCGCCAGAGAAGATCGACGAGAGCATTTCCTGGGCCTAAACCAAGATAATCGTCCGCTCTCGCCGCTAACGCCGCTTCTAACCCACGCCCTCGCCATTGTTGAGTGAAGCGCCGGGTCCCCATTCACACCGATCCTTCACTTGGGTCGCTATCCCGATCGCTTCGACGTAAAGCATATATAGAAGCATTGCTCAGAAACTAATCACTGAGCAAAGAATGACATTTGATTCCTAAACACAGAACACATTCATGAAATTGATAACATTCATTGATTGGCCTCATAAAAAGTACAAACAGACGGCGTACATGCATTATATGAACTGAGAACAACATTTATTGTTTTAATTTCAAAGGAAACAACATGCATATGGTATCCACTGTGGAACCAGAAAACACACACTACCAGCAGCTTTATTTGTAATATGACTCGATTTGCAGTTACCATTCTAGCCAAGCTTCCCAATTAGCTTAATGTGTACTATGTAGTAGTCTTTTGTGCCAAGCTTGCCCAAGTGACAACAACAGATACATATATTCTGTCATATACTTTGTCGAAAAAGCGGAAATAAGCGATCCTCCATGTTTTCTTGAAGAGCATGGCACAAAACACCACCCAGAGGCCAACGACAAATCCTGACACAAGGCCAAGGTAAAAGAACATTGCCTCAGGGACATCTGCTGTTGTTCTCTTGTGATCAACATCGCCTTGCTTTGATGTAATACCTCCAGAGCAATTCCTTTGAAGAGGAGGCCCACAAAGACCATTGTTGCCGCTATACATATATGGACGATTCGTATAGAGGGTGTCAAGTTGTGTCCCCGATGGTATTCTTCCTGAGAGATTGTTGTTTGACAAGTCCAAGAAGCATAAATATGTTAGATTTGATAGGCTAATTGGGATTTCCCCAGAAAGCTTGTTACTCGAGAGGTCGAGTGATTCCATTGAATGCATGGACCCAATCTTGTCTGGAATTTCCCCGCTCAAGTAATTCTTTGACAAATTCAGATTTTTTATCATTGCAAGAGAAGCTATTTCTTCAGGAATTCCACCAGTTAGGCAATTCAATGATAAGTCAATGCTCACCATGTTCGAAAGTGCCCAACCATGGTAAATAAGCTCTTGCCGCTTCGTGACAACAGGTAACTGATATAAAAATCTGTTAAAGAAATCAGCACTGACATATTGTACTTCTGCCATCACCGTTAATTTTGACAAACGCGAAGGTATAACTCCTGATAATCTATTGCCTGCCAGATTCAAATCAAAAAGTTGTCCAAGATTGGTGATGTTGGATGGAATATCGCCATGGAACAAATTGTAGCTGAGCTGTAGATATTGCAACCCATTTAACTCTCCAATCCACGTAGGCAATCTTCCATAGAACTTATTCCGTGATAGATCTAGGAGCACTAGATTTGTGCAGCCTTGCAAAAATGATGGGAACATGCCAGAGAAGCTATTGTTACTCAAAAGAAGAGCCTGCATTTCTTTCATCCCAAAGCATCGAGGAAATTCACCCTCGAAGAGATTGTTGTCTAAACGTATGATTCTTAACTTTTGCAATTCACAGATGGAACTCGGAATATGACCCGAGAAGTGGTTGGTGTGCAGAACCATAAACTCGAGATTTGGAGTTCCAAAGTTTGATGGCAATGGTCCCGACAGAGAGTTCCTTGAGAAGTCCAATTCCGTGAGGTTTCTCGGCAATGGAGGTATTTGACCAGTTATTTGGTTTGAAGCTAGATATAGACTTTCCAAAGACATGATTTCCATATTTGTTGGCAAGCCGCCGCTGATTTGGTTGTTGGAGATATCCAAATATGTAGCCTTTGCAAACACGGTAAAAAACCAATTTGGAAGCTGAGAGGTTATACCATTGCTTGAAATGTCAATCCCCTCAACATCCACCAGCAATTGAAGCCAGGCAGGAAATTGAGGGCCCATTTGGCAAGATGAAAAATATGCCCCTTCTAGACTAAATGGGGGTAACCACTCAGGACGTACCACTATCTTCAAGTGATTACCAGACAAGTCTATGGATTTTAAGCTGTGTAGACCAGCAAAGTGTTCTTCTGTGATGTCACCATGCAAATCATTGTGGCTTAGGTCCATGCTAGTCAGGTTAGTAAGCATACTAATCTTAGAGGGCACGAGTCCTGTGAGCTTGTTGTAGGAGAGGTCGAGAGTGACAAAGCTGGTGAATTGGCCCATGCAAGCTGGTAGGGTTCCAGTGAGATTGTTGTAGGAGAGGTCGAGGTACTTGAGGCTTGTCAAGCTCCAAAACCAACAGGATGCGAACGCATGATTAAAAAGGTTACCAGAGAGATCGAGCCTCTCAAGTTTTGTGAGGTTTATGTGCGGGAGTGATTGGTTTGCACTCTGAAGTTTGCAACCGGAAAGATAGAGGACTCTCAGAGAAGGAATCATGTTGACGACATGAGCCCAATCAGATATCACGCTAAGGTTTACGGACCACGACAGGTCGAGGTACCGTAACAATGGCAGATGTGTTAGCCATGACAAATCTTTTAAGTTCATCATGCTGCCTATTTCTCTGCCAGAAAGATCTAGATAGTGAAGGTTTGAAAGATTACCGAGCTGAGGAGGCAACATACCGATAAATGGTATCTTGGAGAGGTTCAGATATCTCAAGCTCTTCATAGAGCCCAAGAACTCCGGAAGGCGACCGGTCGACCCCTCCAGAGAGTTCCAGCTGAGATCGAGGTGCTTCAGATGCCCCAAAGAGAGCAAGGAAGGACTTATCTCGCCGACCAAAGCTGTACCACTTACATTTAAAACGAGAATATGACCACTATAGTACATGTCTATCATATTTCGAAGCTGAAGCTTGAGGACACGGCCGGTACGATTGCTGCACCGAATGCCCCTCCACTGGCAGCAGTCCCCGCCTCGCCTCCACGAAACGAGGCGGCTGGCGGGGTCCTTGGTGATGCCTTCCTTGAAGGCCAGCAGGGCGTCCCTCTCACGCGGCACGCACGTGCCGGCGGCACCAGCACGCTGCAGCGCATGGGAGGTGAGGGACAAGGCGACGAGGAACAAGAAGCTGGCAGTGGGATGCATGGTGAATCGGTGTCTAACCGGGCTGATCGTCAAACTTGTTGCCTTTTCGTGCGTGCTTACTGCCTTTTAATGGCACTCTTAATTACAAGGTGCTCGATCGAGTCAACACGGCCGGTCAAGCCGCTATAGCTACAGCTGGGCGAAGGTTCGTCATTAGTCGGTCAACTGGAAGTGTGGAAAGAAGAGGAAGTAGAGTGCGTACGTACGTAGACAGACCGAAGAGTTCTTCTTTAATGATGCCATGCAAGTCATTGCATGCATGCTAGTCGACTACGCGGAATGCACGCTACGTCAAGAAGATTGAGGAGCCGAGAAAAAGGGGCCTCTCTGGGTGACGTGTCGCCCAATACTTCTTCATGCGGGTCCATTGAAATGTCCTCGGGCTGCAAAATTGCGGCGCCGACCGGTGAACGCGACAAAATTGAAAGGCAGTGCTAGGGAAAATCGCCAACAAAATCTCGTCGAATCAGTGAATGAGCAGAGATGGCAGAGAAATGGTGAATGCTCTGGTAACTTGGTAAGAGAGAGGCCAGCTTGCAGCGGTGTGTCAGAACAGCGTGCAAGGAACCTCGTTTTGCGAAATCACAGCGGGAAGACGACAAATGAAGGAGGCGATGATCTCTGGTGCGTGCGTTGTGCGAGAGACAGGAAGGGAGAGGGAGAAGGAGGAAGAAGGTTGTAGAAATAGGAGCAGGTGGCTGACAGGTGGGACATTCCTGGCAGTGAAGGTAGTTGGCAGGTGAGAAAAAGTTGTCTAGGCCCACATGGAAGCCATTCAACATTTGAGACATCTCAGATTTTTCTAGACAGCATAGGATTGGCCCAATGATTAAATCTATCAAATCAGCTTAATTATTTTTAAAACTTTTTTCATAGGTCTCAAGATAAATATTGTTATCGAATAAAAAATTCAGATTGAAAATTTCTGTAGGAAAAAATAAATTATTCTAACAATGCATGCTATCAGATTTTTACTATTTCTGATTTTTATTTAATTGAAGATCAGTATGAGGTCAATATTTTATCTAGATTTTTTGAAGGTTTTAAATGACAATATTTATCTTCTTTAAAGTTTTAAGATTTTTAACTTTTATATTTAAATTATGACATTGAAAGTTTCAGATTTATTTACTTTCTGCTTTTTGATTTTTAAAAGGCTTCAAATATAAGTTTTAATTTTTAATATTTTTACCAGAGATAAGAATGGAGTTGATGTCAGCATGATAAAAATATTAGTTCATGATAAGCTTTGGAGATTTCTACAAAAATATGACAAGTTTTTGATTGATATCATATATATCTCATGATTACAATGTGCTTTCTTTTATTTTGACGATTGAGAATATCTTGAATGGCATGATTATTGTTCTGGAGGATTCTAGTATTTAATGTTATTTTTGCAGATTTTTGGTATTTTTTACCTTTTTTACTTTTTACTTTTTACCATTTTCAATATATTTGACCTTTTTCTTTTAAAGAAAAAACTCAAGAAAAATCAATAATGGTTATAAAATTTGTAAAATTCAAATTTAAATTAATATCATATTTCAAATTTATTTTTATAGTTTGTTTGTTTTAGGCAAAAAGTTTTGATATTACAATTTGTTGTTTTCTTAAGATTAAAATGCAAGAAAATGAAGAAAAAGATATTATTTTAAATCAAAGTTTTGATTAAAATTAAATTTTTATTGAATTATATTTTAAAATTTAAATTTTTTATTTTTCTCATTTTTGAATTTTTCGGGAGGTTACAGCCGTGTCCCCCGCCTCCCATGCCGCGTGAGAGAGACGCGCTGCTTGACTAGCATGGACCTATACCCTCTAAGGGCATGTGCAATGGTACTAGCTATAAGAAATATTCATATCATCTATAGATAGTATATAGACGAAAAAATTAGCCCAGTGACACCCAATTCGTTGGTTTTTGTTGGTGTGTCTATGACATGTGGGTCCGTCTGTGTCTATGACAGTGGGTTAGGGTGTCATTTGGTGAATCGCGAATTTTAAAGAGTGTCGCTGGGCAAATTCTCCCGTATATAGACAACCTCTTCATGATTAGCTATAGTATTGTCTATAAAATTAAATATTGGCCCACATGTAATAGATAATAAGTGCCTTGGAATCAGTTATAGCCTGACTATACATAAGTAGCTGGTCTATATCTCTCTCCTCATTTTCTCTCTTCCACCTAAACAAAATACTGAGATGACACCCTTCTAGCTAGCTGAAGTGGCAACATTGCACATACCCTAAGATCGGAAGAAAATTTGGTGCAGCAGGGCTCCAAAACACGATCGCTGCAAAGGCCGGGAAAGAAGGTTTGTAAGACAAAGAAAAGTTAATCATGTCTGACGAGGTGATATAGAACCACCGTTTCTTCCAATCCGACTGCTAGGAAGAATTCACCGGTACAGGAATATAGACACTAGCAAAGACTCACATTTAAGATGGAAGCTAGCCTCGATTTACCTCATTCTTGGTCGACCTCTTCAAACAGTAGAAATGGTGGAACAAGTTAAGACTGGGTCGAATGCCCAGGAAAGTCTCACAAAAATGAACAAAAATGCTGAGCATAGTGATAGAATTAGGGCTCAAGGAAAAAAGCTAGATTATGTAGAAGTCCAAAACATCAAGCAGAAATTTGGAAATGGAAAAGCTGAGACCACCACGGAAAAAGGACTCGAAAACGACAGTCTCATCCTCGTCCTTAGGAGTCAGATAATCCTCACCAGTGGATGGCCACCAATGGAAGAACGCTCGAGGAGTAATAATGCCACCCTTCTCCAGCTCCGCAAGGCGTTTCTCCATCACGATGGACATCTACCACACCTGCCGGTATGTTTTGTTGTTGAAGGCTGGTCCTTCGACAAGTTCTGCCACAACCACCTTCAGGGCAACAACCTTAGGGTTGGCAGAAGAACTAGAAGCCATTGGATCAGGGAAGAGGAAACTCTCAAGACACAGAAGCGCAAGGGCTCAAGAAGACGAGACGGAGGCTTCGAGAGGAAGGCCGAAGGCAAAAGGAATGAAACGGCTACAATTCCAAATCCGAAGATTTATAAGCCAAAAGGTGTCCAGGCATAACGGTTCATTTCCCACCGTACGGCACATCGGTCACCGAGAAAAGTAGAATAATGGCGCCACATTCGCCGTAGTGCCTCAGACGTGGCAATAAAAGCTCCAATCGCTCAATGTTCAGAATTTCTGATAACAGTTCCAACTCCGCTCAGAGTCGGCTTGACTGGCCAATACTACCAGCGCAACACGTAGCACTGTCAGAATTTTTGGAACTTCTTCAAGCATGATAATCATATGAAACTTTTATAAAAATATTAGTGATACATCAGGACCTTCCACAAAAATTTTCAAAATTTTCCGACGTGGTTTGGACTATTTTTCATTCCGTTCAAATTTGCCGGTAAGGATATGAGGATAGTAGAACTGTCTAAATTTTTAAAAATTCTTGAATCTTGATCACCATCCGAAAATTTTATTTAAACATTAGTGATTCATCAGCATCATGCACAAAAAAATTAAAATTTTCTAACGTTGTTTGTACCATTTTTCATCCGGTTCAAACTTGCCGGTCAACGTTTCATCTGGATAGTACCAATGTTTAAATTTTTAAAAATTCCACAGACTTGATAATCACCTGAAAATTTGATGAGAACATATTTAATGTGTCATAAACCTTCAAAAAAATTTCAAAATTTTTTGATATCGTTTGAACCATTTTTTAATCAATGCAATTTCGACGAAATTTCGGTAGAAAAAACCGGATTTGAATTTTTCTTTTTGAATTTCGAACGGATTTCGTCTGAAATGCCGAATTTTTTTGAAATTTCGGATTTCGGCCATAGGCGAAATTTTATTCAAAACGAAATTTTGTTCCTTGGATACCACTATACAAGCCAACCTGAGCAGAACTAGGATCTTGCTAACTGACTATTACACAAGCTATCAGCCTGTGATTGACACGAATGGTTTTCGACTGTACCATGCAAACAAGTTGCAGCCAGCCTGTAACTGGCATAAATATAAGCTTAAAACCCTGCTAGAGACACCTTTGTGAATCAGTTAGTCTGCACAAACCATGAGTATTGCAAATCGGCTCATATCTGTTGTGTCATTCCAAAGTAGTTATGCATCGAGATACATTATTGTTTAATTCTATAATAAAAAGAACAATTGGTATTTGTCCTTTCATTTTTTTTTGAAGGAAAAGGCTACATGTAGTCAAAACTTAGAACAATCATACACTAGAATACATAAGTAAGAACTGTTCTCCGAATGAGCAACTCAACACACAATCGAACTATCAACGGCCAATCTCAAGAAGAAATCTTGCTGATGTGCTATCTTAGAATAGAATGGGCCCTTATGCTGCATAGCAGGCACAAAGCACTGAAGTTTTCTTTCTTTATTTCTTTCCCTTTTTTTTTTTTTTTGAGGAAAGTTACAACCATTTAAAAGTTAGCACATTTAGGTATTACAATACATGAATAAGAATTGTTCTCTCAATTAGTACAAAGGCACAAGAACTTAACTCAAATACTGAATACATGGTCAACATATCAACGGCAAGTTCACAGAAAACTTCTAGCTCATTTGCTGTCATAGACTAGAATGGGGGCCTTGCGCATGGCAGACAAAGCACTGAACCTCCAGAATACAGCCAACAGCTAATAAGAAGAAAAATATCTGGTGGGATATACCAATAGTACGTTTCCTAGTTTGCTTTCCAGAGGAAAGCTTCTTAGATTGCAACCAGAAACAACTAGCAAGGGACAATAGTCAAGAGAAAAGAGTCATTGTTGAGTTTTGATCCGAATTTTCTTTTGGATTTTAGGAACGCCTTTGATTCGTATGTTCGGTATAACCTATTTAGACTCGAGTCGCTTCTTCCATCTATAAATATCTCTTACATGCAGCGTGAAGGGGGTGCCTCAATTTCTCTACTAATATAAATTTGTAGTTGGTGGCAGCGGTTCGTTCTTCCTAGCCTCCTCTCTCCTATCATATCTCCAATAATAACTGGTCATTATAGCTAATTATTCTTTCCTAATTTATAGTCAGCCATATATCTCTAAATATAACTGATTATTATAGCAAAATCCCTGATTATTGCTGGTAATTAATAGCCGGTCAATCATTCCTTTTGTACTCTATATATGCTGTACAGTTTTCACAGAATCAATCAAGAGAATTCATTCGAATCTCCCATGTCATGCCGCCGGGCGTAATGAACTCGACAAATTGATCAATAAGTGACGACCGACGATATAGCCTCAAGGCGAAGGTCGAAAGCCGCGTCAAGAGTAATCGCGCCGGCGACAGCCAGAGCGTGACGCGCCAACGGTGCCGTGACCCCAATATCGCCGCTGACGGAACAAAACGCGACGACGCCGCATGCGTTGTTCGCCACACGGTGACGCCGGCGGCGGTGAGAGAGTCATTGGCATACCCTTAGAGATAAACAGATTGATCCAATTAACGCCGCGAGAGAAAGGAACGAAGCGAGGCAAGACGCGCGGAGGACGCTTTAGCGCCGGTGTTTTCTGGTTCACCTTCATGGGCTTCGCGCCATAGCCGGTGAAACCAAAGTGATGACTAGGTACGCCAAAGGCATGGAGACGAGTAGGTCGGCAAAGGCGAGAGGGTCATTCGGGAAGAGAAGCAACCGCTTGCGCAGCCGAACCACCATCGGGCGAAGAAGAGCACGGCGCCGAGGGCAGAGCGATCCGTAAGACGCGAGGTGCAAAGACCGGTGGCGGTGGTGGTCCTTTTCCGAGATGATCGATTATGTGGCCATAGTGTGCGGGCGGCGGGCGGCGAGGAAGGCGGACTCCACAAGCGCCATGGCGTGTTTCCGGCAGAGGAAGAACGCGAAGACGGAGGACGGCGGATGCTGGCGGCGAAGATGGCGATGGACATATCGAAAGAATCAGCAGAAGCGGCTAGTGGTCCGTAATGGCGGTGGCTTCTACATCAGCAACTCGTGCTCGGGGGAAACCCCCGTGTCACCCCTGTGAAGACGGTGGATGACGAGGACGAGCGAGGCGACGAGGAAGACGAGGTCGACGGCGCCGAGGAGTGCGCGCTGTGGGCATGGCGAGAGGAAGAAGAACGCGAGCTGGTAATATAAATTGCAAAAGAGATAAAAATGATTGATTGATTTTTGAGATTGGTAATATATATTGCTACGTACAATATATTTGGTTTTAATTCATAGTAGAGTAGAAACCATAAAAACTTTTATAATCGAGAGAAATAGATGTTTGATCTTGTAACATAATTTTTTTATTGCTTGACCTTTATGTTTCATTACCAATTTTATTTTTCGTAGCAATGCACGAGCATTGATCTAGTAAACCCTAAAGCTTGTACTCAATTTCCCAAATAGTGATCATCGCCGATTAGCGTCCGTGGTTTTTTTCGCAAGAGTTTTCCATGTAAAATCCTGAGTCTCGTGTGTTTGATTCTTTTGTGATTGATTATCAACAAGTGGTAAGCATCAATCAAACACAAGAGGAAAAAAAACACCATCAGATCGGATCGGCAACTGTTCATCTTCCTCATTCGGTTCGGCTGCTCCTCGGCGTGTCGCCGCCATCCTGGCGCCACCGCCTCCCGTCGCTCTACCGTCCGCCCAGGTCTGCTCGCCGACGCACTCCGCCTCCCGCTGCGCTACTGCAGGCCGACCAGATCTTCCTGCCACCGCCGCCGGGTCTTTTTGTCGCGCACTCACCGGTGATCCTCCAAATTTCCGATCGGGCCAAGATTCTTCACCTCGGATCCGCCGCCGGTGTCGCCGCTCTCCGTCGCGACCCTGGATTTTTTTACCGGCGCCATCGGTCAGGCCTCCATCGCGAGTCGCCTGTCCGCCGCCATCAATCTCGCCTCCGCCTGCTACTCAACTCGCCACAGATCCTGCCGGCTCGCGACGACGCAGCCGCCCAAAGAATGCCTCGGATTTCTTTTGGATCGAAGGCTTCAATCCCGATCGGATTTCTTTTGGACCGAAGGCTTTTGCTGCTAAGCTTGCTTGTGAACTCCGAAGCCCAAGCCACGTGAACAAGCACCAGGAGGCAACTTATTGACCGGAAGTTTTCTTTTGCTCGAGAAGCTTCGTGAAGAATGTCGACGATTCGAGAACCGGTCCCCCGCCGAGCTTACTTGTTGAATGAGAGATCAACCTAAGGCCCCTTTTTCGTGGGGGGTATAGCGTCCGAGGTCCTACCGAGCTACAGATCGAGGTAACCAAAGTAGTCACAACGAGCAAGGGATCTCTTTTTTTATCTGGTTTAGGCCTTCTTTTGCTCGAGAAGCTTCGTGAAGAATGTCGACGATTCGGGAACCGATCCCCCACCGAGCTTACTTGTTGAATGAGAGATCAACCTAAGGCCCCTTTTTCGTGGGGGGTATAGCGTCCGAGGTCCTACCGAGCTACAGATCGAGGTAACCAAAGTAGTCACAACGAGCAAGGGATCTCTTTTTTTTATCTGGTTTAGGCCTCTCACGAGGGAGATAATAGCCCTACGTCCAGTGGTTGCACTTATGTGTGAAGACGGGTTACAAGTATCGCAGACAAGTGGAGATGAGATGAGAATGAACCAAACCCTTCTCCTTCAAGGTGAGGAGGTATTTATAGGGAATGCAAAGCGATAAAGCATTTATTACAGGGGCGTTCTATCGTTCGGATGTGGGCGCGGCCGTTTCGCGCCTCGCCGGGCGCAGCAGGACGCGGTGCAGAGACGCGAAATGGCGACGCGGAGACCACGGGCGCAAGAACCTTCAGACGCCAGAGACCTTCGAGCGCCACGCATTAATGCCGCTGCCGCCCTCAGAGACTCAGGCTCGCTCTTGGGCGGCTCGAGGCCCTTCACCGACCGGCATGGTGGTTGATGAGGGCAGCCAAGGTCGGGCGGCTCAAGACCTTTCTTTGGGGACGAGGCCCAGCAAGGATATGCCTGTGGCACGGGTGCGACGGCCATCTATGGAGGATATTCAACCTCGCCGCCCAGCCTCGAGGCTAAAGGGGCGCCTAAAGCCGGGCCACCGCCTTAAGCCTCCTGATTATTGACAAGGGACCGGAACCTTACGGCGAAGGCTACTGCGGCATCCGAGCGACGCCCGCCCGGGAACGAGGGTCTTTGCGGCGAAGGGCTACCGCAGCATCCGAGCAACGCCCGCCCGGGAACGAGGGTCTTTGCGGTGAAGGGCTACCGCAGCATCCGAGCAACGCTCGCCCGAGAACGAGGGTCTTTGTGGTTAAGGGCTACCGCAGTGTCCGAGCAACGCCCGCCCGGGAACGAGGGTCTTTGTGATGGAGTTGGGCTGACTTTAGCCGCGGCCCGGCTGAGGTTCCACTACGAAGGCAAAAGGTCGTGGTGGTTCCTTCTTCGCGAAGCTTTATAAGTACGGTCCCGACAATTTTTGAGGATCAAGCAATGCTGCAGGCGGTTTTGAAGATCGAATCACACGCTATTATCGGCAGACGGAGCGGTTTTCCCGCCCGTTCGACTTCTCCGCCCATAAATATCAGACGGGGACAGTTTTTGCAAACTTTTGACTCCCACGACTCGCAATTAGACTTGAGAAAGCATCTTGTCTCCCAAACCCCCTTCCGCTGCCCCGACGCCCTCTCCTTCGACCCCTCCCATGGCAAAGTTCGGCGCGAGCAAGACTACAACGGAGAGGCTTTGGATGCTCTAGAATTTCGGGTACCTTGGCGTGGGCTCCTGGCGAATCCCCAAAGGTGAAGGAGTCCCGACGCTGCACGATGATGAGATCGTCACGTGCGAGTTGTATATTGTCAATGGGCTTCGAATGCCCGAAAGTGAATTTGTGGAGTCCGTCCTCGAGCAATGTGAGTGCGAGATCACCCATTTGAACCCCAATTCCATTCTCATCTTGGCCGTGTTCTTCCATCTTTGTGAGGGTTTCGTGGGCGTCCTGCCCACGGCAAATCTTTTCTTCCATTTCTATGCCTTGTTCCGCACCGCGCGCTTTTGCAGACGGCAGCTTTTATTTTGCCAGGCCCAACCGCCAGCATTTAGTACCCTTCTTCTCCCCGAAGACTCGGTGGCTGGGTGGCCGATTATTGGTTCTATCTTCGAAGGTGGAGGAGAGCGCCATTATTCGACGCGCTGGCGTTTCAAAGATCGACAAATATACCGCCCATCGTGCCCGAGGAGGAACGAATCTCGATGCGATCAACGAGCCATTTAATATGGGGCCTATTGGTCGACGCCGCCGTGACTTCCTCCTAACAGGTGTCCCTTTGAGGAGGAGGGAGCACCCCTTCTTCGAGATCACCGGGTGGGACGACCTTACCCGCGAGGATACTTCCGGTAAGATTACGGTCCTGCGCGGATCTTACCTCGCATGCCACGTCAAACCCGAGCTGACTTTATCTGTTGGTCGATGGCAGCCCCGGGCTTCGACTGGGTGGAGAAGAGGGTCAGTGAGATGTTCGAGACCCCCAAGGGCAAGGAGCACGAGCGCAAGTGGCAAGTGCCGAGCAACGTGCTCGAGCGGGGCAACACCGTAAGCCACGCTAAGTTTCATGCTCGGGAAAAGCATGCCGAGTCATACTGACATCTTCTTGGCCTCCGACAGAGAAACTCAGGCTGAGCTGGTCGTGGTCGAGCTCAGCCCCGGCAAAAGGTGAGGGAGTGCGTCAGCTGCTAAGGCCAAGAGTACGAGGAGCAAGAGGAAGGCTCACTTGGCCACCACCCGGCTATCCAAGAAGCGGGCGAGCCTGTCCAAGCAATCCGTGGGCAAAGACATGGAGTTCGCCGACCGAAGAGGTAAGACGCCAACGCCTGTTGGAGAGCTATGGCAATGCAGTACCCGAGCAGCTTGAGGTGGGGCAGCCGACCAAGGAGCTAGTGCAGCCGAGCAGAGAAAGCCGGAGGAGCCGGGCGTGGTTCGTGCCAAGTTGAAATGAATCGCCGAGGCTCGGAAGGCCTCAGAGCTTGAGCTGCCACGCCGAGGAGGAGGACGAGGAGGATGCGCACTGTGGTGAGGCGCGGTGCTCGAGGAAGATGCCGGAGGCAATGACACGGGAAAGCCACCGCCTCAAGGGAACCAAAGCCCGCAGAGGAGAAGACCGAACTTGTGGTCGTGGCGGTCAATCCCTCCGAGGGTGGCGACGAGGGCCAGGCCGAAGGTGAGCCTTGAACTTTGCCTTTCCCTTGCTTCCCTTGCCCCTTGCTTTCACAGATCCGAAGCTAACCCCTCTCTGACGTGGGTGAAATAGCTTGTAGGACTTTTCCTGCATCAGCCGCAAAATAGCTTACGAGCTTATTGATTTTGCCTTAGCGGGGGTGCTCGCCGATGCCGCCGACATCGCGATGGCAGAGGGAGTGGAGGCAGTAGACAAGTTCATCCCTGATGACCCCGTCGAGGTGGACCCCACCGCCCAAGAGGGAATGCTCCTTCGGCGGTCCTCCGCCCCTAGCACGGAGAGCACGTATGAGGGGAGAAAGTCGACCTGCACTTCTAGGCGAAAAACTACCCAGGTGCGGGTCTCACAAGACGCCACTCAAGACAGAGCAGAGCCCCGAGCGAATGACATGCTCGGGGGGAAATGGCGACCGTCCCGAGCGAACCGCATGCTCGGACAGATGCCCCGCCGTCCTCGGGTGAACAACATGCCCGGGTGGACAACGAGAAGACACTGAGCGATTCAGCCGCTCAGGAGGAGGGTGTGATGCCCCGGGGGGATGATTCGTCATCCTCGACCAACCCGCCTTTCTTCAAGGGTTCTGGGGAAGGCTCCAGCCCCCTGCCGGCCCTTGAGGATCCTCGGGAGCGTGAAGTTTCCAAACGCTTCTGGGACAATCTTAGCGCCAGCTTTACTCAGGTGAGGGTGCTTCTTTTGCGACCGTCGTAATTTCTCACTTTTTTTAGGTCTTGGAGCCGGTCGACTGAAGTTCTTCTGCCCGCAGCTCTTTGAGAAGACCTTGGAGGATTTCGACGCCACGATGGTCGTTCTCGAGGAAACGGTCCAGCTGCTTGCCGCGCATGAGGCCAAGATAGCAAAACTTGAGCAGCGCGTGGGAGACCTCAGGATCGGGACACCCTGCTAGTGTCCAGATGCCTCCAGGCAGAGAAAGACGCCACCGAGGCTAAGGAGAGGAACCTTGGGCTCGAGCAAGAGCTTGAGCATGAAGGATCGAGATGGCGAACAGAGGGGGGTGAATGGTCGCAACTAAATTTTCCCCCAAAATACTCCAACTAAACCCTTGAAAAGATCGCGCAAAGGAAATCGTGAAAAACCCGAACAACTAGACAACTATGTGTACCCCTAGCATGCATGGATGAGTTCCATAGAATATGTGGGAATTTTTCAATCACAATCCTGGTTGTCAAGTGTCCAAAGAAAATAGGAATCAATTCAATACTTCTTTTCTAAAAGAGATCAAGCCAAGACACAAAAGTCTCTTTTAGAAAAGCAAAAGCAGATATTTCCAGAATCTGTCTTTAATTTGAATAGGAGGTTGGTGGGTTTATGCTACTCACAAAATTATGAGAAATTATCTCCCCATGAGCAGATGAGTCGTGAAGCTCTCCACAAAATTTCAGATCAAAAATCCAAGTATAAAAATCATCATAAATCTATGAACATAGACAGTCAGGAACTTCAAGCAGAAAATTTGGGGCTCGGTTTTCACCTCATAGCACCCAAAATGTGCAACCAGTGGACTCCAAAATTTTTCTACAGATGGGTATAGGAGTCCCGCACAATCTCCAATAAGAATCACTCAAAAAGTATTTTTCTAAATTTTTCTAAAAATCAAAGACTAACTGCTGCGCGAGGAATAAGTTCTGGACAGAACTGGAACTTGAAAGAAGAGATTATCTCTACTCAATCAAAGAGTGCAAAAGAGATGTAAAACCATATGAACACACTCAAAACATCCAAGATCAGCATTTAGAAGGAGGGAGGCAAATCCAAATTGCATGAATGTAAGTTTGGGAAAGTAAATGCGTGAACGTAAATGCTGAATTTAAATTGCATAAAGTAAAGAAATAATGTAAATGCGAATTTAAATTCACAATAATGTAAAGAAATTTCTTTGTATTTCTGGTGGAAGGTTTACAAAGCCTCACTTCATGTGGGCAAAGCTCAAAGGAGCAACTCAAACCTTCAAGAGGAGGAGGCCACCCTCCACCCCTATTTATACTACTCTTGGCCACCTACCACCCTTGGATGAGTCCCTCAACCCTAGGACACTCATCTAAGGGCTAGGATTAACCCACTCACACAGCCATGCAGGGCTAACCCAAAACCCACACACATACCGGGTTTTTGCACATTTAAAGCATACTACCTAGACCCGCTTAACCTATCAACTAGACCGCAATCCGACGGCCCTCATTGATCCACGCGCATCTAGCTAGCATCATCTCCTTTCTTATCTTCTTGACTTGCCCGACTCCGCCTCCGATCATCTTCCGGCGATCTCTCGACCGCCTCGACCTCCGACGCCTCGCCTAGTCCCGGCCATCCTCCGCCTCACCATGACCTAGCACCGCCGCCTCAACCATCAAAGACAAGAAAACCTTTCACATAGCAATGCCCACAAGATATTCAATGATTATCCCAAAATCATTAATCAACATAATTTCTCTCAACGGTCCGATGCTACGCTTCCAAGCGGTAGCCCTAGGAAAAGCAACCAACACTCAAATTGCTTCAAATCAAATCCATTTCAAATCAAACTCATTTCAAATCAAACCAAGCTCAACACTTGTCAATTACTCATCACACACAAGGATAGACCTCCACATGGTCTTTCAATCTCCCCTTGATGAGTATATTGACAAACACCTGAAAAGGCATAAATTTGAGTTTGAAGGAGAAGAAGAGAGCAATTTGAATGCAAAGTCATCCTCGGTCCAGAGAGAAGGAAATAATATCATGACCAAGTTGGCTAGAAAGATTTTTAAAGCAATATAAAAGAAAGAGCAAGTTTTCCACAAAAGCTCTAAAATATCCAATAAAACTCACAAGGAACACTCGAATATGCTTATGATCATAAAAATTTGCAATTGTCACAAAGATCATAAGAACCAAGGTGGATTAGAATTTTTCCTTTGAAGATGCCTTTTCTACATTTTCTCCCCGCTTTGGCAATATAGGCATCAAGAAGTCAATTTTTATTTGATCCCCTTGAATATGTATGCATGAGATGCAACCTAAGGAGCTTTGAAGATTATCCAACCGATCATAATGACAAGATATGACACCAAGCTAATCAATTTAGAAAATGACTAAACTAGGATGTCTCCAAGAACAAATTCATTTTGCTCACAAGCTCTGGTACAAGATTTTATTTTAGCAAGATTTGAACAAGTGCAAAACTTAGCAAAAGATTCAAAACTAGAAGCAAACACCACTCATAGCATCAAATGGAAAACCTAGAGTTCAACCTACTCAACACTTTGGGGAATCTGAAGTGCATACAAGGTCCTTCGAGCTCATTTTCCATATAATGCAAATTTTGCCTTAGTATTTGAAAAGACATAGCGGGTGCAAATGTTTGACATAATTTGCATTCTTTACCCACATATATTTTTTGTTTATTTGCATTTTTCAAGAGTAATTGACTCATGCCATCTTCGACCATCTCAAGAAGAACTCTTAAGATGATGGTCTTGGTCATACACGATGCATTCCAAGTTCATCCCAAGTGCAATGGGAGGCGGCCTCGTGAATGCAAAGTGTTGAGATCAATTTTGCACAAAAGAGTCAATTTTTGTTTTCATTTTAGCACATATGAGCAATTTGAAGGACTCAAGTATGGATCAAGCTAGTTTCACCCAAGTTGCTATAGGACTCTAGAGAACTCCAAAATTTCACAAATCATGGTAAATACCTCTAAAGATGAAACTTAGCAAGAAAAAGCAACATGTTTCATCAAGTTTTTCAGCTTAAAACTTTCAATTTTCAAATTTTAACAAGCTTAGCATGATGGATGAACTTGGACAACTCGGCTAGTGATTTTCTTCAAAAGATGTAGCAAGGTGCATTACATGAAGATTGAGTCAATTGCATAATAGACAAAGCTCATAAAACAAAAGAAAATGCGTCTATATGCAATGCATACACAAATTCCCAAACCCCCTCAACATGTGAATCAATTTAAGCACAAATTTGGTTCAAATTGAGTTATTAGCGAATTAGGCAAATGAGAAACTCAAGAACTCAATCAAGCCAAAAATACAGAAATGAGAAGAGAAAGATTGAGAAACTGCAAACTGGGTGACTACAGAGTATAGAAAAGATAGCAGAGAACACTAGGCTCAAACTCGCTCTCATCTTCCCCAATGACTGACAAAGGAAAGCTAGCTCTCAAACTCCAAATTTCAGAGCAAACATGCACTGCGCTCACCAGGGGCCCAACACCGCTAGACCTACAAGACTGTGAGTGAGCTCAACCGAGAAAAAGAAGAGAATAGCATCCTAAAGCATAAGATGAGAGGGCCATGCCGAGGCATGCCAAGTCTAGGTGAAGTGAGCTCAGAACTCTAGAAAATAAAACCCATAGCACCCGTAACAAGACAAAAGAAGGGAAAACTGAAGAAAATATATACATATAATACATAAAGTACAAACCAGCTCCCCCTCACAATAAGCCGAAGGACACACGACACCAAGCTCACCTCGTGAGCAACAAACTGAGCTATCCAAAGGCTTGGTGAAGATATCGCTAACCGATGGTCACTTCCACAAACCGAAGCACTATGTCTCCTTTCTCCACATGGTCTCTGAGGAAGTGATATCTAATATCAATGTGTTTGGTCCGGAGTGCGTGACCGGTTCTTGGCAATGCAAATAGCGTAAGTGTTATCACGTAAAAGTGGAACACTCTCTATCTCTAACCCAAAGTCCCAAGGTCGATCTCATCAAGAGCACTGCTACAAAGAATCGTTGCAAAGAACATACTCGCCTCACCGGTGGATCAGGTAACTCCTGACCGCTTAGATGACCAAGAAACAAGAGAAGTGCCAATGAATTGACAAGTGCCGTAGTGTCTTCCTATCTATCCTCTACCAAAGAAAGTCTACATCGAAAAGGCTCTAAGGATAGACAAGAAGAAGAAGAGTACCAAATACCATAATCAATGGTAGCTCAAGGTACTGAAGATGCGCTTCACCGCCCGGCGATGAGAGACGCGAGGAGAAGCCTGAAATCGAGCGCACATACACACAAAGAAAGTGTATGTCCGGCCGCGAGGCAGTAAGATACAGGAGGGAGCCAATCATGCTCTGAACTCCTTTTGATCAACAGGCTCACCATCCTCATCGGCTCGAGGACAAGAATGGTGGCCATAGGAGTCATCACGGCTTTCCATCGACATATCAAACCGCCTCAGAGGTCCCGAGTGTACTTACCTTGGTGCAGAAAGTACCTCCCGAGTCCGCTTGATTTGGAAGCCAAGAAAGTAGCTCAACTCACTCATCATACTCATCTCAAATTCGTGCTCATCACCTCGTAAAAATGAGACACAAGAGACCGAGATGAACCATTAAAGATAATATCGCCCACATAAATCTAGACGAGAAGGAAATGAGAATCCGTGTCCGATGAATAGAGTTTTGTCTACAATACCCATTTTGAAACCATGATCGAGAAGATAGGACTTAAGCCTCTCATACCAAGCTCTAGGGGCTCGCTAAGTCCATACAAGGCTTTGGAAAGCTTGTAGACATGGTTCGGTATTTGGGGTTCTCAAATCCTAGAGGTTGCTTGACATACACCTCTTCCTCAATGAAGCCATTGAGAAATGCACTCTTGACATCCATTTTATAGAGCTTGAAGCCCCGGGATGCGTAAAATGCAAACATGATTCTAATCGCTCTAGTCTAGCTACAGGGCAAAGGTCTCTCAAAGTCAAGACCTCAACCCGAAAGTGAAGCCCTCGTGCAACTAGCCTAGCCTTGTTGTAATGACAACCCCATCCTCACTGCTTATTTTTGAACACCCACTTGGTCCCAATGACATTATGACCAGATGGGGGCTCTACAAGCCGCCAAACTTTGTTCCTTCCTCAAACTTTTCCAGCCTCATGCATAGCATTAATCCATGATTCATCTGATAATGCATGAGTAACATCCTTTGGCTCAAAAGAGGCAACAAAGGCATAGTGAAGGCAGAAAGAAGATAAGCCTGATTTTGAGCACGAACACGCCAAATAGATCACCAATGATCCGCCAGTGGATGAGAACGCTGAATGTGTCGTGGAGGACTGAAGTAGAGTGGCCTCTACCTCTTGAGGAGAAGAGGTAGGAACAGAGCCACTCACCAAGAAGAGTCTCAAGGCAAAGGCTAATCATCCTGAGGTGCGAAATGGAAACAGGAGGCACCTCGGTGAAGAGGAGATCGGATCGTGGAACACCATCATCTCCATCATCCTCATCCTCTACAAAGATGATCTCGAGGGATAAGAAGAGCTCAAATATCGTGTCTAGCACTGGCTAGCCTCATCAAAGGTCATGTCACGTGTCTCTATGATCCTATTAGCATCACAACCTGCACTTATAGCTACGAGAAGAAGTTGAGTAACCCGTAAAAAATACCATCGAAGAACGAGACTCAAACTTATCTAGGTTACTAGACTTCAAGATGAAACACTTGCAACCAAAAATGCTAAAATGAGAAACACCGGCTTTTGCCCATACCTCAACTCATAAGTGCGATACAAATGTGCTCTCAAAAAACGCGATTGAAACATGACAAGCGGTAGCTATAGCCTCATTTCAAAACCTCCTAGAGTATCAGACTATCTAGCATCGTCCCGCCATCTCAACTGTGGTCCTGTTTCTTCCTTTCCACTACGCCATTTTGCCGAGGGACGAGGGAGAAGAGAACTAATGCTCTAAACCGACTCCACACGTAAACTCTCAAAGTAGGAGTTCTTGAACTCAGGCTATTATCATCACAGATAGCTCAGAATGCACCCGGAGCTCAATAGACAACCTACTAACAAGTCCCTCAAGTGAGAGAAAGTCTCATCCTTCGAGGCCATGAAAAATACCCAAGAATACCTCAAAAATCATCAACAATGACATGGACATACCACTTCCCTCCCGCCGATCAAGACTCTAGCCGACCAACAAAGGTCCATATGTAAAAGCTGTCGTGCATCACCATCACTACTACGGATCGGAGGATGAGAAGCAAGAACTATCTTGCCATGCTCGTAGGAGAGAGCAAACTAAGTCTTTGACCGTCTTGAGTTTGGACAAACCACTTAATAAGATCGTGGTCGCTAACTCTAGTCAAATGATCAAAGCCAATGTGACCAAGTCTCCTATGCCGAAGGAGAGATCACGGACTCGTAGCAATCAAACAACGAAGAGAGTCTCCGTAAGAAAAGTAAAAATCAGCACGAAAGACTCCCAAATCTAGAAATTTCAAACTAACTCTCCCGATGAATCAAGGATTCTACAAGCATTACACTTAAAGCTTACCTCAAAGATTCATCGATAAGCCGAGAAACGTAAAGCAAATTATATTGCAGCTTACTCACTAAGACAACGCCCTTAAGAATAAAATTTTCATTAATGCAGACGGTACCTTTAGCAATGACTCTACTCAAGAAGCATCCCCAAAAGTGATCAACTCATCACCGGGCTCTGACTAGGAAGAGAACTAACGAGAATCTCCGGTCATATGGCGAGAACAACCGAGTCAACAATCCAAACATCTCCTTCCCCATCCCGATTTAACCCGATCAAGTCAAAGAGAAGACTCAAGATCGATAAAGTGAAGACTTGGGAACCCAATATCAATTACACGACGCCTCAAAGTACCAACCACAAAAAGAAGAAGATCGACTCTAGTGTCTCTCTCGACGCTCAACTCTAACAAGATCGAAGAAGCGCTCTAGTGGAAGATCTAGAGTCACATCGGTTTGGCCCGCTGTGGTGCAAAGGCCGACCATCCCAATGAGGTCGCCTAAATCTCCTACCGAAAACACCTCACGCCCGATATTCACCTCGATGGAAAAATGAGGAATATCAAGAGGACGGCGGAAGATCGACCACGAGTAACTCTGGACTAAAACTCGATCAACAAAGATGAAAACCGAGTCCTAGACGCCGCCAAAAAACAAAGCGATTTTCTAACTCGTTTAGTAGTAAGCAGGCGCTTTAGAGCACTCAGAGTCCGGGATGACCTTGAATACCCCTAAGAGCATCAACACGCCACGCCGAGTGATCTTGGCACGCTCAAGGTAAATCTACTAGGTGACCATCCTTTTTACAAAAGGTGCATGTGTACTTTGCCTTGTTAGAGGCGTATAAACAAGAGAAGCATCCTTCGTCAAGTCCCTGGACCACACCAAAGAGATTTAAACACAAGGGTGCTCAACCCGGGAGCAACCACTATCTCTCCACTCTTGGAACCACGCACAATGGTAGGAGGATGAGTCCTAGCGTGTCCAAGTAATCAAATCCTAGACCTTGATTGAATCGCTAATCTTGGACCGGTCTAGAATGAGATTGAGCTTCTTCTTGCCTCCAACAAATTTCTCAAGAGTGCTCATAAGATACCGACACTTTAAAAAGTGAGGCGATGAAGAGCAAGGAAGGAGTAGAAGAAGAGTCAAGAAGAGGATCGAACAAATAGCAGGCATATTTTTTTTTCCTATACACTACCGCCTCAAATTTGAGAGAATCACAGAAGCACAAGAAGCATCTCTAATTCTACCAACCTGGCCTCTAACTTCTTCCTAAGCTCTGCGTGGACCTTATCCACGCTATCCTTAACCCCAACACACGAAGCAACTAGTTTGTGATTTAACTAGTAAATCCTTTGCAAGTTGATCACACTTGACATTCAAAGCATCATTGTCAAGTTTTAGTTGCTTACACCCTCACATGAGCCGACCGGGTCCTTAGAAGCATGCATCTCAAGTTCATCATTTCTAGAGGAAAGCTTTCTAAGGTGTGAGCTCATGGCATCAATCTCAAAGAAGCAATTTAGGGCAATTATTACAGAAGCATTTGTGTGGGCATGAGAAAAACTAGCATCAATAGGAATATCAATAACAACAGGACTAGCATTTTTCGACTTCAGATTCTCAAGATCAACAAGCACACTATCATGCAAAGTCCTTAGGTTCTCTAGCTCCACAAGCAAAGCATCACAGAGTGTACAGCTGTCAGAGTCTCGAGAGGAACATGATTTAAGTGAAGCTAACTCCCGAGACAAACTATCGACCTCCTTCTCTAACTCAGAACACCTCGACCTAGCCTTAGCATGAAACTTGCCTAATTTACAAAAGGCATCATTTAACTCGTCATAGGTGGGTACCTCATCCGATCGCCAGACAAATGAGTCGCCACTTCAATGGTGCTCGCCATGAAGCACATGCCGAGAAGTCGCCGCCGCTTTTCTTCTTTGCGGATCATCCTCGCATTGCCGCTTCCATGTATCCGTGTTTGAGAGGTTGATGTCGCCGAGGGTGACGAGGACACGGTGGAAGAGCTTCTTGTTCTGGAGAAGTTGTGGTACTTTTCTCGCGCATACGGCTCACGAACCGGAGGCTTTGTTGCGGTTCTTGTCGGTGTAGTCGCTTCTTGCCCAAACCATCGACGCCGTTTTGCCCTTCTCCAAATTTTAGGCGCTAAGCTTGAATGTGGTTAGCCACCACACTTGAAGCGGTGATCATGCACCTCTTTCTTCCTTTCTCTCACTCTCTTGTAAATATTAGAAAATTTTCGAGCGACAAGAGCAAGCTCATTTTCTCGAAATTGTTCCTGCATTTCATTGCTTACGCCGCAAAGAGCGGAGAGAGAAAACCGAAGCAAAGTCAAGAGAAAATCCAGAAGAGGACCCAATGGGATCGGTGACCAAAGCCATCGACTGAGATTTCGTCTTCCGAGAGATGACATCAATCTCATGAGTCTTGAGGCGGGAATAAAGCCCGTCAAGTGAAGGATCGAGATGGCGAACAGAGGGGGGGTGAATGGTCGCAAATAAATTTTCCCCCAAAATACTCCAACTAAAACCGTGAAAAGATCGCGCAGGGAAATCGTAAAACCCGCAAAACCGAACGACTAGACAACTATGTGCATCCCTAGCTTACATGGATGTGATCCATAAAATATGTGAGGATTTTTCAATCACAATCCTGGTTGTCAAGTGTCCAAAAGAGAGGAATCAATTCAAATACTTCTTTTCTAAAAGAGATCAAGCCAAGACACAAAAGTCTCTTTAGAAAAGCAAAAGCAGATATTTCCAGAATCTGCTTTAATTTGAACAGGAGGTTGGTGGGTTTATGCTGCTCACAAAATTATGAGAAATTTTCTCCCTATGAGAAGATGAGTCGTGAAGCACTCCACCAAATTTCAGATCAAAAAACCAAGTATAAAAATCATCATAAATCTATGAACACAGACAGTCAGGAACTTCGACCAGAAAATTTGGGGCTCGGTTTTCACCTCATAGCACCCAAACTATGAAACCAGTGAACTCCAAAGTTTTTCTACAGATGGATATAGGAGTCCCGCACAATCTCTAAGAAGAATCACACAAAAATGATTTTTCTAGATTTTTCCAAAAATCAAAGACTAACTGCTGCAAGGAAGAACAAGTTCTGGACAGAACTGGAACTTGAAAGAAAAGATGATCTCTACTCAATCAAAGAGTGCAAAAGAGATGTAAAACCATATGAACACACTCAAAACATCCAAGATCAGCATTTAGAAGGAGGAGGCAAATCCAAATTGCATGAATGTAAATTATGGAAAGTAAATGCGTAATGTAAATGCTGAATTTAAATTATGGAAAGTAAAGACATAATGTAAATGCGAATTTAAATTCACAATGATGCAAAGAAATTTCTTTGTATTTCTGGTGGAAGGTTTACAAAGCCTCACTTCATGTGGGCAAAGCTCAAAGGAGCAACTCAACCTTCAAGGAGGAGGCCACCCTCCACCCCTATTTATACAACTCTTGGGCCACCTACCACCCTTGGATGAGTCCTCAACCCTAGGACACTCATCTAAGGGCTAGGATTAACCCACTCACACAGCCATGCAAGGGCTAACCCAAAACCCACACACATACCGGTTTTCTTGCACGTTTTCAAAGCATACTACCTAGACCCGCTAACCTATCAACTAGACCGCAATCCGACGGCCCTCATTGATCCACGCGCATCTAGCTAGCATCATCTCCTTTCCTTATCTTCTTGGCTTGCCCGACTCCGCCTCCGATCATCTTCCGCGATCTCCCGACCGCTCGACCTCCGACGCCTCGCCTAGTCCCGGTCATCCTCCGCCTCACCATGACCTAGCACCGCCGCCTCGCAACCATCAAAGACAAGGAAAACCTTCACATAGCAATGCCCATATATATTTAATGATTATCCCAAATCATTAATGAATCTTAATTACGCTCAATGGTCCAATGCTACCGCCCCACGTGGGTAGCACTAGAAAAAGCAACCAACACTCAAATTGCTTCATACCAAAAATCCAATTCAAATCAAACTCAATCTCAACACTTGTCAATTACTCATCACACACAAGGATAGACCTCCACATGGTCTTTCAATCTCCCCCTTGATGAGTATATTGACAAACACCCAAAAAGGCATAAATTTGAGTTTGAAGGAGCAAAAGAGAGCAATTTGAATGCAAAGCCAAACTCGGTCCAGAGAGAAGGAAATAATATCATGACCAAGTTGGTTAGAAAGATTTTTAGAGCAATATAAAAGAAAAGGCAAGTTTTCGACAAAAGCTCTAAAATATCCAATAAAACTCACAAGGAACACTCGAATATGCTTATGATCATAAAAATTTGCAATTGTCACAGAGATCATAAGAACCAATGTGGATTTAAAATTTTTCCTTTGAAGATGCCTTTTCTACATTTTCTCCCCCTTTTGGCAATATAGGCATCAAGAAGTCAATTTTTTGTTTTTTTTTTTTTTTTTATCCCCCTTTGAATATGTATGCATGAGATGCAACCTAAGGAGCTTTGAAGATTATCCAACTGATCATAATGACAAGATATGACACCAAGCTAATCAATTTAGAAAATGACTAAACTTGGATGTCTCCAAGAACAAATTCATTTTGCTCACAAGCTTTGTTTACAAGATTTTATTTTAGCAAGATTTGAACAAGTGCAAAACTTAGCAAAAGTTTCAAAGCTAGAAGCAAACACCACTCATAGGATCAAATGGAAAACCTAGAGTTCAACCTACTCAACACTTTGGGAAATCTAGAAGTGCATACAAGGTCCTTCGAGCTCATTTTCCATATAATGCAAATTTTGCTTTAGAACTTGAAAAGACATAGCGGGGTGCAAATGTTTGACATAATTTGCATGCTTTACCCACATATGTTTTTTTTGTTTATTTGCATTTTTCAAGAGTAATTGACTCATGCCATCTTCGACCATCTCAAGAAGAACTCTTAAGAGGATGGTCTTGGTCATACACGATGCATTCCAAGTTCATCCCAAGTGCAATGGGAGGCGCCTCGTGAATGCAAAGTGTTGAGATCAATTTTGCACAAAAGAGTCAATTTTTGTTTTCATTTTAGCACATATGAGCAATTTGAAGGACTCAAGTATGGATCAAGCTAGTTTCACCCAAGTTGCTATAGGACTCTAGAGAACTCCAAAATTTCACAAATCATGGTAAATACCTCTAGAGACTAAACTTAGCAAGAAAAAGCAACATGTTTCATCAAGTTTTTCAGCTTAAAACTTTCAATTTTCAAATTTTAACAAGCTTAGCATGATGGATGAACTTGGACAACTCGGCTAGTGATTTTCTTCAAAAGATGTAGCAAGGTGCATTACATGAAGATTGAGTCAATTGCATAATAGACAAAGCTCATAAAACAAGAAAATGCGTCTATATGCAATGCATCCACAGTTCCCAAACCCTCAACATGTGAATCAATTTTAAGCACAAATTTGGTTCAAATTGAGTTATTAGCAGAATTAGGCAAATGAGAAACTCAAGAACTCAATCAAGCCAAAAATACGAAATGAGAAGAGAAAGATTGAGAAACCGCAAACCTGGGTGACTATAGAGTATAGAAAAGATAGCAGAGAACACTAGGCTCAAACTCGCCTCATCTTCCCCAATGATCGACAAAGGAAAGCTAGCTCTCAAACTCCAAATTTCAGAGCAAACATGCACTCTGTCTACCTGTGGGGCCCAACACTGCTAGACCTACAAGACTGTGAGTGAGCTCAACCGAGAAAAAGAAGAGAATAGCATCCTAAAGCATAAGATGAGAGGTCCATGCCGAGGCATGCCAAGTCTAGGTGAAGTGAACTCGTAACTCTAGAAAATAAAACCCATAGCACCCGTAACAAGACAAAAGAAGGAAAAACTGAAGAAAATATATACATATAATATCGAAGAAAATATATCCAAGCTCACTCTCAAGGCAACAAACCTAGAGCTATCCAAAGGCTTGGTAAAGATATCGCTAACCGGTGGTCACTTCCACAAATCAAGCACTATGTCTCCTTTCTCCACATGGTCTCTAAGGAAGTGATATCTAATATCAATGTGCTTGGTCCGGAGTGTCAGACCGGTTCTGGCAATGCAAATAGCGTAAGTGTTATCACAAAAAGTGGAACACTCTCTATCTCTAACCCAAAGTCCCGAAGGTCGATCTCATCCAGAGCACTGCTACAAAGAATCGGTCAGCAGAACATACTGCCTCTCGCCGTGGATCAGGTAACTCCTGACCGCTTAGATGACCAAGAACAAGAGAAGTGCCAATGAATTGGCAAGTGCTGTAAGTTTTCCTATCTATCCTACAACCGCAAAGTCAGATCGAAAAGGCTCTAAGGGATAGACAAGAAGAAGAAGAGTACCAAATACCATAATCAATGGTAGCTCAAGGTACTGAAGATGCGCTTCACCGCCGGGCGATGAGAGACGCGAGGAGAAGCTCGAATCGAGCGCACATACACACAAAGAAAGTGTATGTCCCCATGAGGCAAGAAGATACAAGAGGGAGCCAATCATGCTCCGAACTCCTTTTGATCAACAGCTCACCATCCTCATCGGCTCGAGGAAAGCAAAGGTGGCTATAGGAGTCATCACGGCTTCCCATCGATATATCAAACCGGCCAGAGGTCCCGAGTGTACTTACCTTGGTGCAGAAAGTACCTCCCGAGTCTCGCTTGATTTGAAGCCGAGAAAGTAGCTCAACTCACCCATCATACTCATCTCAAATTCGTGCTCATCACCTCGTAAAAATGAGACACAAGAGACCGAGATGAGCCACCAAAGATAATATCGCCCACATAACCGACGAGAAGGAAATGAGAATCACGTGTCTCGATGAATAGAGTTTTGTCTACTATACCCATTTTGAAACCATGATCGAGAAGATAGGACTTAAGCCTCTCATACCAAGCTCTAGGGCTCCTTAAGTCCATACAAGGCTTTGGAAAGCTTGTAGACATGGTTCGGTATTTGGGGCTCTCAAATCCTGGAGGTTGCTTGACATACACCTCTTCCTCAATGAAGCCATTGAGAAATGCACTCTTGACATCCATTTGATAAAGCTTGAAGCCTTGGGATGCAGAGAATGCAAGCAGGATTCTAATCGCCTCTAGTCTAGCTACAGGGGCAAAGGTCTCTCAAAGTCAAGACCTCAACCTCGAAAGTGAAGCCCTGTGCAACTAGCCTAGCCTTGTTGCGTAACGACAACCCCATCCTCACTCGCTTGTTTTTGAACACCCACTTGGTCCCAATGACATTATGACCAGATGGGGTTCTACAAGCCGCCAAACTTTGTTCCTCTCAAAGTTTTCCAGCTTCTCATGCATAGCATTAATCCATGATTCATCGGATAATGCATGAGTAACATCCTTTGGCTCAAAAGAGGCAACAAAGGCATAGTGAAGGCAGAAGAAGATAAGCCTGATTTTGAGCGCCAGAACACGCCAAATAGATCACCAATGATCTCGCTCTGTGGATGAGAACGCTGAATGTGACGTGGAGGACTGTAAGAGTGGCCTCTACCTCTTGAGGAGAAGAGGTAGGAACAGAGCCACTCATCAAGGAGAGTCTCAAGGCAAAGGCCGATCTTCCCGAGGTGCGTAAATGGAAACAGAGGCACCTCTGTGAGGAGGAGATCGGATCGTGGAACACCATCATCTCCATCATCCTCATCCTCTACAAAGATGGTCTCTGAGGGATAAGAAGAGCTCAAATATCGTGTCTAGCACTGGCTAGCCTCATCAAAGGTCACGCCACGTGTCTCTATGATCCTATTCGCATCACAACCTGCACTTATAGCTACGAGAGGAAGTCGAGTAACCCGAAAGATACCATCGTAAGAACGAGACTCAAACTTATCTAGGTTACCAGACTTCAAGATAAAACACTTGCAACCAAAAACGCGAAAATGAGAAACACTGGCTTTCGCCCATACCTCAACTCATAAGAAGTGCGATGCAAATGTGCTCTCAAGAAAACGCGATTGGAAACATGACAAGCAAGAGCTATAGCCTCAAATTTCAAAACTTCCTAGGAGTATCAGACTCATCTAGCATCGCCCCGCCATCTCAACCAGTGGTCCTATTCTTCCTTTCCACTACGCCATTTTGTTGAGGGACGATGGAGAGGAGAACCGATGCTCTAACCCGCACTCCACACGTAAACTCTCAAAGTAGGAGTTCTTGAACTCAGGCCATTATCATCACAGATAGCTCGTAATGCACCGGGAGCTCAATAGACAACCTACTAACAAGTCCTCAAGTGAGAAAAGTCTCATCCTTCGAGGCCATGAAAATACCCAAGAATATCTCGAAAAATCATCAACAATGACAAGGACATACCACTTCCTCCTCGCCGATCAGACTCTAGCCGACCAACAAAGGTCCATGTGTAAAAGCTGCCTCCGGTGCATCACCATCACTACTTGGATCGGAGGATGAGAAGCAAGAACTATCTTGCCATGTCGGCAGGAGAGCAAACTAAGTCTTTGACCATCTTGAGTTTGGGCAAACCATTTAATAAGATCGCGTCGCTAACTCTAGTCAAATGATCAAAACCAATGTGACCAAGTCTCCTATGCCGTAAGGAGAGATCACGGACTCGTAGCAATCAAACACCAAGAAAGTCTCCGTAAGAAATGTAAAAATCAGCACGAAAGACTCTCCCAAATCTAGAAATCCCGCAAACTAACTCTCCCGATGAATCGAGAATTCTACAAGCATTGCTCTTAAAGCTTACCTCGAAAGAGTCATCGATAAGTCGAGAAACGTAAAGCAAATTATATTGCGCTTACTCACTAAGGCAACGCTTTAAGAATAAAATTTCATTAATGCAGACGGTACTTTTGCAATGACCCTACTCAAGACGCATCCCCAAAAGTGATCAACTCATCACCGGGGCTCGGACTAGGAAGAGAACTAACGAGAATCTCCCATTATATGACGAGAACAACCGAATCAACAATCCAAACATCTCCTTCCCCATCCGATTTAACCCGATCAAGTCGAAGAGAAGACTCAAGATCGATAAAGTGAAGACTTGGGAACCCAATATCAATTACACGACGCTCAAAGTACCACCACAAAAGAAGAAGATCGACTCTAGTGTCTCTCGACGCTCAACTCTAACAAGATCAAGAAGTAGTCAGAATGGAAGATCTAGAGTGCCATCGGTTTGGCTCGCTGTGGTGCAAAGGCCGACCATCCCAACGAGGTCGCCTAAATCTCCTACCCGAACACCTCACGCCACGATATCTACCTCGATGGGAAAAACGAGGAATATCAAGAGGACGGCGAAAGATCGACCACGAGCAACTCCAGACTAAAACTCAATCAACAAAGATGAAAACCGAGTCCTCGGACGCTGCCCAAAAACAAAGCGACTTTCTAACTCGTTTAAAGAAGGCGTGCCTTAGAGCACTCGTGAGTCTGGGATGACCATGAATACCCCTAAGAGCAACAACACGCCACGCCGAGTGATCTTGGCGCTCAAGGTAAATCTACTAGGTGACCATCCTTCTTACGTAAGGTGCATGTGTACTTTGCCTTATTAGAGGCGTATAACAAGAGAAGCATCCTTCGTCAGAAGTCCCATGGACCACACCAGCAGACCTAAACACAGTGGTGCTCAACCTGGGAGCAACCACTATCTCTCCATTCTTGGAACCACGCACAATGGTAGGAGGATGAGTCCTAGCGTGCTCCAAGTAATCAAATCCTAGACCTTGATTGAATTTGCTAATCTTGGACCGGTCTAGAATGAGATTGAGCTTCTTCTTGCTCTCCAACAAATTTCTCGAGAGTGCTCATAAGATACCGACACTCTCTAAAAGTGAGGCACATGAAGAGCAAGGGAAGGAGTAGAAGAAGAGCCGAAGAAGAGGATCGAACAATACAGTGCATATTTTTCCCTATACACTACCAGGCCAAATTTGAGAGACTCACAGAAGCACAAGAAGCATCTCTAATTCTACCAACCTAGACCTCTAACTTCTTCCTAATCTCTGCGTGGACCTTATCCACGCCATCCTTAACCCCAACACACAAAGAAGCAACTAGTTTGTGATTTAACTAGTAAATCCTTAGCAAGTTGATCACACTTGACATTCAAAGCTTCATTATCAAGTTTTAGTTGCTTACAGCCCTCACATGAGCTGACTGGGTCCTTAGAAGCATGCAATTCAAGTTCATCATTTCTAGTAGAAAGCTTCCTAAGGTGACAACTCATGGCATCAATTTTAGCAAGTAGCTTAGGGCAATTTTCACAAGATGCAGTTGTGTGAGTATGAAGAAAACTAGCATCAATAGGAATAGGATCAATAGAACATGTGCTAGCATCCTTCGACCTAAGACTCTCAAGATCAACAAGAACACTATCATGCAAAGTCCTTAGGTTCTCCACTCCACAAGCAAAGCATCACAGAGTGTACAACATGCCGAGTCTCGGAGGAACATGATTTAAGAGAAGCTAACTCCCGAGACAAACGGTCTACCTCCTTCTAACTCGTAACACCTCGACCTAGCCTTAGCATGAAACTTGCCTAATTTACGTAAGGCATCATTTAACTCGTCGAGGTGGGTACTCATCCGTGTCGCCAGACAAATGGAGTCGCCACTTCAATGGCGCCGCCATGAAGCACATGCCGAGAAGTCGTCGCCGCCTTTCTTCTTTGCGGATCATCCTCGCTTGCCGCCCATGTCTCCGTGTCGAGAGGTTGATGTCGCCGAGGGCGGCGAGGACGCCGTGGAAGAGCTTTGTTCTTGGAGAAGTTATGTATTTCTTTCGTCGTGGCGGCCACGAACCGGAGGCTTTTGTTGCGTTCTTGTCGGTGTAGTCGTTTTGCCGAACCGCCGAGTCGTTTTGCCCTTCTCCGCTTTTAGATGTTCGTCAATATGGTTGGGGCCACCACATTCAAGCAGTGATCCCACCACCTCTCTTCCTCTCTCTCACCCTCTTGTAAATATGAAAAACTTTCGAGCTAAAAGAGCAAGCTCATTTTCGAAATTGTCTAGTTGGTCATCGCTAGCTCGCAGAGCAGAGAGGAAAACCAAGAGAAGAATCAAAAGAAGGTCCAATGGGATCGGTGACCAAAGCCATCGATCGAGATTTCGTCTTCCGAGAGACGACATCAATCTCATGAGTCTTGAGTCGGAATAAAGCCCGCCAAGAGTCAAGGTCGACAAGTCGGTAGTATCCTTGATGGTGGTCACTTTCATTTCCCAAACACGAAGATCGAGTGCGATCAAGAAATGACGAGCATTATCCGAGTCGTGGTATATACAACCAATCGCCCGGAGATCGCTCAAAATTTTAGTAAATCGACCAAAACACTCATCGAGACTCTCACCGCCGTTGTTCAAATTTGTTGTACTCACGCTTGTGTTGATCCTCGCCAAGACGCCTTGATTTGGGTAGTGCCTCATGGTATGCATCGAGGGTTACCCAAATCTCATGAGCGGATCGCAGTGAGAGATTCGATCATACTCATCGCGCCGAGTCCTCAGATGAGAATGTTCTCGCCTTAGCATTTGCCTCAACGTCACCATATTGCGGCCGTGACGTTTCATCGGCAGAACCTCATATGGGAGCTTCACCTTCGCCATATCAGAAGCCTGGCGTGATGTATGACTCCATCTGGGATTTCCAAAAGGAAAATCGACACCACAAAAATGGGAGGCTTAGTGGAATACTTGTTCTGTCGCCATGGCTCTCGAGACCGGTCAAGATCTATGGAAGAGCAAAACCGCTCGATACCAATTGAAGGATCGAGATGGCTAATGAGGGGGGTGAATGGTCGCAAATAAATTTTCCCCAAAATACTCCAACTAAAACCGTGAAAAGATCGCAAGGGAAATCGTAAAACCCGCAAAAACCGAACGACTAGACAACTATGTGCATCCCTAGCTTACATGGATGTGATCCATAAAATATGTGAGGATTTTCAATCACAATCCTGGTTGTCAAGTGTCCAAAAAGAGAGGAATCAATTCAAACACTTCTTTTCTAAAAGAGATCAAGCCAAGACACAAAAGTCTCTTTTAGAAAAGCAAAAGCAGATATTTCCAGAATCTGCTTTTGATTTGAACAGGATGTTGGTGGGCTTATGCTACTCACAAAATTATGACAAATTTTCTCCCTATGAGAAGATGAGTCGTGAAGCACTCCACCAAATTTCAGATCAAAAAACCAAGTAGAAAAATCATCATAAATCTATGAACACAGACAGTCAGGAACTTCGACCAGAAAATTTGGGGCTCGGTTTTCACCTCATGGCACCCAAACTATGAAACCAGTGAACTCCAAAGTTTTTCTACAGATGGATATAGGAGTCCTGCACAATCTCCAAGAAGAATAACGCAAAAATTATTTTTCTAGATTTTTCCAAAAATCAAAGACTAACTGCTGCGCGAAGAACAAGTTCTGGACAAAACTGGAACTTGAAAGAAAAGATGATCTCTACTCAATCAAAGAGTGAAAAATAGATGTAAAACCATATGAACACACTCAAAACATCCAAGATCAGCATTTAGAAGGAGGGGAGGCAAATCCAAATTGCATGAATGTAAATTATGGAAAGTAAATGCGAATGTAAATGCTGAATTTAAATTATGGAAAGTAAAGACATAATGTAAATGCGAATTTAAATTCACAATGATGCAAAGAAATTTCTTTGTATTTCTGGTGGAAGGTTTACAAAGCCTCACTTCATGTGGGCAAAGCTCAAAGGAGCAACTCAAACCTTCAAGGGAGGAGGCCACCCTCCACCCCTATTTATACAACTCTTGGGCCACCTACCACCCTTGGATGAGTCCTCAACCCTAGGACACTCATCTAAGGGCTAGGATTAACCCACTCACACAGCCATGCAAGGGCTAACCCAAAACCCACACACATACCGGTTTTCTTGCACGGTTTTCAAAGCATACTACCTAGACCCGCTAACCTATCAACTAGACCGCAATCCGACGGCCCTCATTGATCCACGCGCTTCTAGCTAGCATCATCTCCTTTCCTTATCTTCTTGGCTTGTCCGGACTCGCCTCCGATCATCTTCCGCGATCTCCCGACCGCCTCGACCTCCGACGCCTCGCCTAGTCCCGGCCATCCTCCGCCTCACCATGACCTAGCACCGCCGCCCGCAACCATCAAAGACAAGGAAAACCTTCACATAGCAATGCCCACATATATATTTAATGATTATCCCAAATCATTAATCAATCTTAATTACGATCAATGGTCCAATGCTACCGCCCCACGTGGGTAGCACTAGGAAAAGCAACCAACACTCAAATTGCTTCATACCAAAAATCCAATTCAAATCAAACTCAATCTCAACACTTGTCAATTACTCATCACACACAAGGATAGACCTCCACATGGTCTTTCATCAAGAGTCAGAGTCGACAAATTAGTGGTGTCCTTGATGGTGGTCACCTTCATCTCCCAAACCCGAAGGTCGAGTGCGGTCAAGAAATGCCGAGCATTGTCCGAGTCAGGTATATACAACCGATCGCCGGAGGTCGCCAAAATCTTGGTAAATCGACCAAAGCACTCATCGAGACTCTCACCGGTAGCGTTGTTCAAATTTGTTGTACTCGCTTGAACTCGGGTCCTCGCCACGGTCTTGATTTGAGTAGTGCCTCATGGTAAGCATCGAGGGTTACCCAAATCTCATGGGCGAGCGAAGGTGAGAACCGATCAAACTCATCATGATCGAGTCCTCAGATGAGAATGTTCTCGCCTTAGCATTTGCCTCAACGTCACCTATATTGTCAGCCGTGACGTTTTACTCAAGCAGAACCTCATATGGGAGCTTCACCTTCGCCATATCAGAAGCCCGGCAAGTTGATGTATGACTCCATCCGGGATTTCCAAAAAGGAAAATCAACACCAGAAAAAAATTAGAGGCTTGGTGGAATACTTGTCTGTCGCCATGGCTCTCGAGACCGGTCAAGATCTATGGAAGAGCAAAACCGGCTCTGATACCAATTGAAGGATTGAGATGGCGAACAGAGGGGGGGTGAATAATCGCAACTAAATTTTCCCCCAAAATACTCCAACTAAACCCTTGAAAAAATCGCGCAAAGGAAATCATGAAAAACCCAAACAACTAGACAACTATGTGTACCCCTAGCATGCATGGATGAGTTCCATAGAATATGTGGGGATTTTTCAATCACAATTCTGGTTGTCAAGTGTCCAAAGAAAAGAGGAATCAATTCAATACTTCTTTTCTAAAATAGATCAAGCCAAGACACAAAAGTCTCTTTTAGAAAAGCAAAAGCAGATATTTCCAGAATCTGTCTTTAATTTGAATAGGAGGTTGGTGGGTTTCTTCTGCTCACAAAATTATGAGAAATTTTGTCCCTATGAGCAGATGAGTTGTGAAGCTCTCCACCAAATTTCAGATCAGAAAGCCAAGTATAAAAATCATCATAAATCTATGAACACAAACAGTCAGGAACTTCAGGCAGAAAATTTGGGGCTCGGTTTTCACCTCATAGCACCCAAAAGGTGCAACCAGTGGACTCCAAAATTTTTCTACAGATGGGTATAGGAGTCCTGCACAATCTCCAATAAGAATCACTCAAAAGGATTTTTCTAAAATCAAAGACTAATCGCTGCATGAGGAACAAGTTCGACAGAATCGAACTTGAAAGAAGAGATGATCTCTACTCAATCAAAGAGTGCAAAAGAGATGTAAAACCATATGAACACACTCAAAACATCTAAGATCAGCATTTAGAAGGAGGGGAGGCAAATCCAAATTGCATGAATGTAAGTTGCGGGAAAGTAAATGCGTAAAGTAAATGCTGAATTTAAATTGCATAAAGTAAAGACATAATGTAAATGCGGAATTTAAATTCACAATAATGTAATGAAATTTCTTTGTATTTCTGGTGGGAAGGTTTACAAAGCCTCACTTCATGTGGGCAAAGCTCAAAGGAGCAACTCAAACCTTCAAGAGGAGGAGGCCACCCCTCCACCCCTATTTATAATACTCTTGGGCCACCTACCACCCTTGGATGAGTCCCTCAACCCTAGGACACTCATCTAAGGGCTAGGATTAACCCACTCACACAGCCATGCAGGCTAACCCAAAACCCGCACACATACCGGGTTTTCTTGCACGGTTTTCAAAGCATACTACCTAGACCCGCTTAACCTATCAACTAGACCGCAATCCGACGGCCCTCATTGATCCACGCGCATCTAGCTAGCATCATCTCCTTTTCTTGTCTTCTTGACTTGTTCTGACTCGCCTCCGATCATCTTCGACGATCTCCTGACCGTCCCCGACCTCCGACGCCTCGCCTAGTCCCGGTCATCCTCCGCCTCACCATAACCTAGCATTGTCGCCCTGCAACCATCAAAGACAAGAAAAAACCTTTCACATAGCAATGCCCACAAGCTATTCAATAATTATCCCAAAATCATTAATCGAACATAATTTCTCTCAATAGTCCGATGCTACCGCCCCAAGTGGGTAGCCCTAGGAAAAGCAACCAACACTCAAATTGCTTCAAATCAAAATCCATTTCAAATCAAACTCAATTTCAAATCAAACCAAGTTGAACACTTGTTAATTACTCATCACACACAAGGATAGACCTCCACATGGTCTTTCAGAGCAAGAAAAGCTGCGCTCCCGCAAGGCCATGGAAGGCGCTGCCGCCGACAAAGAAAGAGTCCTTTCGCTCGAGCGGGAGCTTGAGCGGGAGAAACAGCGGTCTCTTGAAGCGGTGAAGGTCGCCGCCGAAGCCGGGGAGAAGGCCCTTAAGCTTGAGCAAGAGCTTGAGGTGAGGAAGCAGTACTCCAGCGCCCTTGAGTCAAAGGTGGCGGAGTTGGAACGGGCAGCGCGAACGGCCGCCGACCTTGCAGAACAAGGCAATGAAGAGGTCGAGCAGCTCCGTGAGGAAGCCCGCGAAGGTCGCGAAGCCCGTCGGAAGGTGATCGATCATGAGGCCAAGATCGATGACTTGAAGCGGAAACTGTCCGCGGCCCTCAAGGGAGCGAAGCTCGGTGTGTAGGGGATTTCTTCTTTTTTCTTTTTCTTCCTTTTTGATGGTTTTTGGATGACTTTTGATGCCGCCGATAGAGTGTACACTTTCTTTCGCCCATGGGCTGTGTTTGCTGTGATGTTTCTTTTGTGTGCTCCTGAGCTGTTCCCCGCAAAGAACGGGCATAGTGTAGATAGCAAAATGTAGACGGGTAGGCGTGTAGGTTAGGGCGAAACGTGTGCGGCGTACACCCAGAACGAGCTAAAAACGAGTTCGCATAGGTGACAAGTTCTTAAGAAAGAAGCAGTGTCACAATGTTAGAGCTGGCGTGAGGCGCTTAGTGACGACTTTTTGAAAAAGACACTTAACGCGACAACTCGTTCCCCCCAGCCTCCGCTGCGAATGAAGGTCGTGCACCTAAGTTGCGAGCACGGGCTCATTCGCAGGAGAGTTGAGAAAGCATGCGCAGGGCCAAAAAATTCCTTAACACTTAAGACCCATACACCTGAGTTGCGAGTATGGTCGTAGGCGTGGAAAAGACGCGCGGTGGATTGATAGGATACGCGACGACCAAGCACAAGCGGGACTAAATCTCCGGACCAACCAAGGGGCGCTCAGACGCGGGCTTGCATCGCTTAAAAGCTATCAGGACCAAGGTCGGCTAATCTAGACTGGAGCCTCTGGTGGTGAGTTTTAATGGCAGGGTGTTGGTCGTGGTATCTTGTGTAGTCATGCGTGCGCCAGCCCGATTTTAGAGCGAAGGAAGGCTTGGCGCCATAGGTCTCGCTCAACTTGCGCGTCTCATCACCAAGATCGTGAGAAAAATGTGCCCTTGTGCGAGACTGGGTTGGCTTACCAATGAGCAGTGACCTTGCAAACATTCACAAAATCATGAAGGCGATAGACGCCGCACGGGTGAGGCAACCAGACTTGCCATTTTAGCAAAAGAAAAGGCGTATATCTACATAAGACGCAAGGCGGAGCATACGTTTTTAGACAAAGAACTTGCGCAATTGGTCGATGTTCCACGAGCTCGCGAGCACGCGACCGCCCTCCCTTGCCAGCGAATCGCCTCAGTGCGCAGCATCGAGACGACTGTGAAAGGACCTTCCCACTTGGGGAGAGCTTGTTGGCCTTCGACGATCTTGATTCGCCAGAGGACGAGGTCCCCGACCGCAGGCTTGGGGCCGAATCGACTTGGGCGCTGGCTTCACGAAGAGTTTGTCGGTAGACGGCGGATCGGCAATACTTTTCACAAGACTTCCTCGGCGAGGTCGAGGTCTAGGCGGCGCTCGCGTCCTTGGTGGATATCGTCGACCAATTGTACCCTCGGGGATCCGAGGATGATTTCGGCAGGCAGGACAGCCTCGGCACCATAGACGAGCTAGAAGGGCATTTCGCCCGTAGCTCGGCTCGCCGTGGTGCGCACAGACCAGAGGAATGAAGGAAGCTCATCCACCCATGACCCGCGCGTGCCGGGTGAGGTCTTTGAAGACCCTTTTTTTGATCCCTTAAAGGATTTGGCCATTTGCTCGCCACCGCTTTACTACTCGTGGATGAGCTACAGAGGCGAAGCAGACCTTTGTTCCGATGTCTTCGCAGAGGCTTGGAACAATTACCGTGAACTGGTCCCATTGTCCGTGATGAGGCGATTGGGGATCCCAAACGCGCCACCACATTGTCATGAAAAATCGCTGGTCGCTTGAGCGAAATGGTTGATACAGCTCACCTCGATCCACTTAGAGAAAGTGTCGATGGCCAAGAGCATGTATTTGCAACCCTTTCGACCACGGGAAAGGCCTAAGGATGTCACCTCTGTGTCGAGAATGGCCATGAGAGGGATGGTCTGCAGCCACAGACGCTGGTCGGTGGGCCTTACGGGCATGGAACTCGTATGCCCAAGAAGTCGCCACGAAAGTGCCCAAACGCCGTCTAAAGTCATAATAATAATATCCCAAGCGAATGCTTTGCTTACGAGCGTCCGGAAGGACGAGTGAGCGCCACACATTCCTTCATGGATATCTCTGAGAAGGAAATGACCTCTTCTCGAGATATACACTTGGAGAGGACCAAGCGCCTTTACAGATAAGGCGCCTCGACTAGCTTGTAAGCCGAGGATCGCCTTTTGCTAGGAATGCTTTACCGCTTCCTCGGGCAGTGTCCCATGGGCAAGATACTGGATGAATGGCGTCATCCAGTCTGCACCGTCCTCGAGGAAGGAGACGTAGCCGCACGTCTCTCGTGCCTCCTCTACAGAGGGAATGGAGGGCTTTTGCAGATGCTCGACTAGCGCCCCGGGTAGGGCGAGCATCTGGTGGTTTGCCTCCTCTTCAGAGGGAATGGAGAGCTTGTGCAGATGCTCAACAAGCGCCCTGGGTGGGGTGGGCATCTGCGAGGAACCGACCTTGGAAATGTGGTCGACCAGGGAATTATCCTTCGTGGGAATGTAGAGTACTTCGAAATTTCTGAAGTACTGCTCCATCTTCCTCACTTCAACCAAGTAAAGTGCCATTGAGTGATCGAACACCGACATCCTTGTTGATTTGGTTGACGCACCAACCGTGAATCGCCTTCACAGCCGGGCCGTTGGACCCCGAAAGCCTTACACGCCATAGTCCCGCCAAGAGGCCTTCATACTCCGTCGCGTTGTTGGTCGCGGCGAAGTGTATTTGGATGACATAATGGAGGTGCTCCCCCTGAGGGGATACTAGTATGACACCAGCCCCCGAGTGTTCGAAAGCTTGGGACCCGTCGGTACATGGTCCAAATGGCCGCCCTCGATTCGTGGGCCTTGGTGGCGGTCAAGGGTTCGCCCATTCCGCTTATGAAGTCTGCTAAGATCTCGACTTGATTGTTGCAGTGGCAGAGAAGTGGACATCGAACTCGCGAGTTCCATGGCCCACTTCGCTATCCGGCCGCGGCATCCCGATTCCTTAGGATCTTCCTTGCGGAAAGTTGGTCGACAACGACCTTGTGAGCTTGAAAATAGTGGCGCAGCTTCCTCGGCTACGAGCAACGAGTACAAGAGCTCGACTTCGGTAACGCTTTTGGTCCGTGTAAGACTTACGACGAGTATACCGGACGCCGCGCCCCTTCTCGCTCTATCACATGAGACCGCTTACGGCTGGGGCGCGCCGCGAGGTATAGAAGGAGCGCTCTCGACCTAGGCGTGGCTAAGATCGAGGGCCGACAAGCATCGCTTCAGCCTCCTCGAGGAGCGGCTAGCCTCCTCTGCCTGCACGAAGCCCTCGTGATCATGAGCCCCTTGAAAGGGCAACGCTACGCCGCTTGACCGGGAAATGAAGCGACTCAGGGCCGCCATGCGTCCGGTCAAGGTCTGCACCTCCTTTACGGAGCTTGGGGGCGCATCCTTTTGATGGCTTCGATTTTCTCCGGGGTTGGTGCCGATGCCCTGCGGCCCGATGAGGTACCCGAGTACCTTGCCCGCCTCACGCGAAGACACATTTTTCAGGTTGCTTTATTCGATGTCTATTAAGGTTACAAAGGTCTCCTCAAGGTCGGACACATGACCTGAGGTGAGCTTACTCTTTACTACAATATCATCCACATAAACTTCCAAGTTTCGACCTACCTGGTCCCGGAAGGTCTTCTGTATCAGGCGCTGGAAGGTCACGCTGGCATTCCGCAGACCGGAAGACATGGTCGTGTAGCAGAACATGCCAAATGGCGTGATGAAGGAGGTCTTCTCTTCATCCCCGGGGAACAAGCTAATCTGGTGATAGCCCGAGTAGATGTCCAGGAAGCTCATCATCTGAGACTCTTCCGTCGCGTCGACCAGCTGGTCAATGCGCGACAGCGGAAAGTTGTCCTTCGGGCAGGCGGCGTTTAGGCCGGTGTGGTCGACGCACATGCGCCACTTGCCGCCCTTCTTCTTGACGATGACTGGGTTTGCCAGCCACTCCGAATGCTCGATTTCCCTGACGAAGCCGGCCTTAAGGAGCTTATTGAGTCCTTCCCGAATAATTGCCTGTTTTTCCAGGGAAAATCGCCTGAGCTTCTGGCGCACAGGTCTTTTGTCAGGCCGAACAACTAGCCTGTGCTCAATCACTTCCCTTGGGACTCCGGGCATGTCGGACGGTTCCCAGGCAAACACGTCCGCGTTCTTCCGGAGGAAAGTGATGAGCTCGAGTTCCTATTTGGGATCTAGGGAAGATCCTAGATGGAACACCTTGGTCGGGTCGGCCTCGTTTAGAGGGACCGCCTTGGTTTCTTCTCCGGGCTGGAGGATAACTTTGGGCCGGGAATGCGTCGGCGCCTGGTCGGGGCCGCGTTGGGGCAGCTGCCCGACCATGTCAAGCGACTTTTCGTCACAGTTTAGGGCCGCCCTATGATCGCCTCTGACGGTAATGATGCCCTTCGGTCCAGGGACCTTTAAGCACTGGTAAGCGTGGTGCGTGGCGACCATGAACTTGGAAAGGGACGGCCTGCCAAGGATGGCGTTGTAGGCTGATTTGAAGTCAACCACCTCAAAGTTGACTAGCTCAGTCCGGAAGTTGGTGAGGCCTCCGAATGTCACGGGCAAAATGATCTGGCCGAGAGGCTTGATCGAGGTGCCAGGAACGATCCCGAAAAACAGGACAGCTATGCGCTTGATCTTGGAACGAGGGACCTGCATCTCGTCCAGAACCGCGACGGATATGAGATCCAGGGAGCTTCCACCGTCGATGAGAACCCGGCCGACCTGGGCATTGTTGATGGTCGGGCTTACGACCAACGGAAGCTTTTGAGGTTTCGTCATTCCAAGGGGACAATCATCCTTGGAGAAAGTCAGGGATAGCTCAGACCACTTGAGCTGTTGCACGGGTGGCTTGCCTTGAGCGATGTGGCCAACCTCCCGCACCGCCTCTTTCAAATCCCTACGAGATTTATAGGCGGAGGAGCCCCCAAATATCACGGCTATATGGTTGCGGGGCTCCTGGTAACTCATGTCGTCATCGTCGTTGTCCGCGGGACCCTTGCCCTTGTTACCCTCGCCTTTTCCCGGGAGAGTGGGCATGGGGCCTTCACCGTTGTAGAACTTCTCCAGGCGGTACGCCCAAGTTCGGCAATTGCGGAGGTCGTGGCCGACCGCCTGGTGGAACGGGCAGAAACGATCGCCCGAAGGGGCGACCCTTCCTTCCTGCTCCCGACCGCCATGAACCTGATCGTCGCGACCTTGGTCACCGCGGCCACGGTCATCGCCCTCTTGGTCATCGCGCCGTGGTCGTGGCCGACCCCGCCCGCCCTCGCGCCACCGAGTAGGCGGAGCACGCAACAGGCGGCGATCAGCGGTGGCCGCCATGCCCGACGCGTGTGACCTTTTCTTCTTCTTGATCTTCTTCTCCACGGAGCCCGAGTGCTTTTTGCTCGAGGAGCCTTCCAGCCTCGGCTGGGGCGGCAATTTGCCCTCGTCGAGCATCTTCTTCCATTTTACGGCCTCGTCGGCGTTCGCGTAGCGGTCGGCCATACGGAACAGCTCGTTGATCGGCTGTGTTTGATGGATCTCCAGGTCTTGCGTGAAGCGGACGTCACGGACGTCGAACTTGAAGGCTCTAACAACAGCCTCATCCGAGATACTCGGGATGAAGTTCCTTACCTTATGAACCTCTGGACAAAGTCCCGCAAGGTCTCTTTGTCCGTCTGGATTAGCCACTCAAAGTCACGCTCGTTCGGTGGGTATAATGACTTTGGAAGTTGGTCTTGAGGGCTTTCAGAGTCGCCTCCACGAGCGGATCGACCCTTCCCTTCGGTTGAAGAGCCATGTCCTGGTGGGGCCGTCGAGGACCGTTGGGAGGTAATTAGCCATAACTCCCTCATCTCCTCCGGCCGCCAGGATGGCCGTGGAGTAAATTGAGAGGAACTCATCCGGGTTCTGGGTTCCATTGAACCGCTCAATGTGGCCGGGCTTGAACTTGCTCGGCCACGCAGACGCCGCGAGGACGCCGAAAGGCCCGCACCGAATGCCGGTAGTCGGGCGCCGAGCATGACGACCGTGGCAATTGGCGCCCAGACAGTCCTTTGTGCCCAGCGCGAGGCGAGAGAATACGCCTCCAGGCTGGCGCGACGACGGTGGGTTTGAGGTGGAACACTCAGAACGCTCGTAGGAGGAAGGAACATGCCCTCGGGCCCGCGGGGACATCCGGGAACTGCTCCGGGCGTCCTCGCGGTACCGGTCCTGTTTCCTGTGGCCCTCCCGAGCAGGACTTCGGGAGGCGATACGGCGGGAGCGAATCGGGGAATGCTGTTTGCGGCCCCGGGAAATGCTCCGGGGCTTTTCTCCAGTAGGGGGTCCTGGGAATCCTAGGTCGGCGGTGAGTTTTTCCAGACTCTCAGCCACGACCGCACCCATAGCCGCCTGGTCCGCTTGTTCGGAGAAGTTCTGAAGACTGTGCACGACCGTCGCCATGGCTCGTAGTCGCTCGGCGCTCTGGGGAGCGATGGGGGGTGACCTCGGGAGGCGGTCGCGCACGTGCTCCGGGGAGTAGTATTCGCTGGGATCTCCGTGAGCCCGACCTCCAGCCCCGGCGTCCCCGCCCCCGCAAGGGTGTTGATGGTCAGTCGCCAGGACCCTGGCCGGGGGCAACTCCTAGCGATTCTCGCCAGCATCACGCTGGAGATGCGGAGAAACTACCGGAGATTGCCGCTCGTCTTGGTCCTCTTCCCTTCCCGCCATGTTGACGCTGCGGGAGCACCAGGACTGCGAGGACGACACCGTGGTGCCGCCCAGCGTCATGGTCGGCTTCGCTTCAGGCCAGTCGGCCGGACCGCTGAGCCGCTATGAGGCCGCTAGATTCTTCCTTGCTGATGAGGGCGTCGCACCTCAAGCGGAGGAAACGCTCTCGCGTTGCGGCAACCGGGGAAAGACTCCTGGACTTCGTGTGGCCCTCCGGATCGGCCGCACCACCCACGCCAGCACTGGCGTAGTAAGCGTCGTCGTCCACCACGTCGTCGAAGACGCAGAGGTCTTGGTTGTGTTGCGAGTTCGGCATCCTCAGGGATTCCTCACGAAAGGACTTCAGTCGATCCCCACGGACGGCGCTAGCTGTCGACGATTTGGGAACTGGTCCCCCGCCGAGCTTACTTGTTGAATGAGGGATCAACCTAAGGGCCCTTTTTCGCGGGGGGTATAGCGTCTGAGGTCCTACCAAGCTACATGTGGGGACCCAGATTACCAAATCCGAACCCTCTGTGTTTCAACCGTACTAGTCCAGGAACAGCTAGCACACACAGTCATACAGTGATGATAACACAGACATATCATAAAGTAAACAACAGTAAATAAGCAAAAGAGAGTAAACATCATCATCACATTATTACAAGTTCGAGCCTTACGGCTTAAGTGTGAAAGTAGCAGCGGAAAAGTAGCAACAAAAAGAGCCAGTCAATGTGCCCACAGGCAACCGACTGGGGTACGCTCCCTAGTAGTCCGGGTAGTCCTCCTCTTCAAAGTCCTCACCGCAGATGTCGAATGGTGGAATGCAAGCCCTTGGATAGCTAGCTCTGATCTCCTCATCTGCTTTATGGAATAAGCAGCCCCGCAATGAAAAGCGAGGGTGAGTATGCAACATACTCAGCAAGTCTCAGAAACTTAATGCAAATAACTAAATGTAAGGCTTAAACAAAGGAAGCATACATGGTTCATTTGCATAAAGCGAAATTGAACTTTAAATACAAGTAATAATTTCATAAAGCAGCATTTGACAAAATGTAAATAGCATAATTAATTAAATTTTAAAGTATAACAATTTTCCAGGTTCCAACTACCTGGTTGGCTCTAGCCGCCAAACTAAAATTCGGGAGCTCCAACCACTCACGGATTCTAAACCACACTTTCATTTTAAACCCAATCCATCATTTTCCATTTAAAACCAAAACCAGAAAATCTACTATGTGAAATCGTTCCACGCTTGCCCTTATCCGTGGGCACGGCTACTCAAGTAGTTTTAACTCTGCAGAGCTTGTACACTTTACCTACACGACATGATCAACCCCTTTTGCCAAGCTATTGACACACTTCCTTTGGTGTGCCGGCAGGGAGACCATGACAAGGCCTTTACAATGCATAATACCGCTACCGACTCCGCACGCTAAGGTTTCACTGCTGTTAGTGAATCCACCCAGTACAGAAGCCCCTCTTGCGCCTTGCAAGTACCCTCCCGGCAAACCGCACAACTCAATGGCGAAGTCAAATAACGATACATGCAAATTACTTAGCCAGGTCGTATCCATAATAGACATGTGGTTGTACTGTATAGCATGGCCCAAGGTAACACACGACCGGTCCTAAATTTACTAGGGTGGAACAATCACATTCCAAAATTTTGTGCATCCCGCACCCACCATGCAACCATCCGCCCCGGTCTAAACTATTTTTCACTTTTATTCTTCAAATTAATACCGGCAACACCAATTGCCATATTTTTCACAATTCAATTTAAATCAAATATGAAAGCATTTCCATAATGGTAAGGTACCGACGTGATTAAGCATGGCTAAGCATTTTCTACCGTTCCATAATACAAAAATGATTAGTATTAACAATACTTAATTTTCCTAGGGTGTCAATGGTTGTCAAAATGAATATCAATGTGGGTATAACAATTTGACATTTATCTAAGCATTTAAAATGACATTAAAGTACAGTACGCAAATAATAAGCATGCAATAATTTAAAAACAAAATAGTATTTCATAAACTTGGGTTCAATATGGTCAAGGGAGACTTGCCTTCAACCTCTCCCGTTGCTGCTACCTCTGTCGGATGCTCCGCTCGCTCAACCGCTGCGTCGTCTACACGTGAAACACGCGAAACGAGACAAAAATAAATAAAACAAAAATAAATAAAATCCAAAAATTCAAAATAAAGACACCAGTAGATATATCTTGATTTTATATGAATTTAGAAATTTAAATCATTCAAATCGGAGTTCGAACGGAGGAGAACGGGCTCTCGGAAGTTCTATTGGAAAGAAAATCGGGAAAAAAATTAAGGGGTGACAAGTGTCGTGCTGCGATTGGCTGAGCTCGGATTTTCGGGAATATCAGAGAATAGAAAATAAATCATTTCGCTGACATGCGGGGTCCACAAATCATAGACTCGGTTCACCGTGAACTAAGTTCACCGAGGAGCGCACGGGTGACATGGCACCGACGTGGCTGACACGTGGCACCGACGTGGCTCTAACGTGGCGGACATGGGGCGGAATAGGCTGACGTGGCAGTGACGTGGCGCACACGTGGCTTGCACGTGGCTAACACGCTGGGTTTTCGGCTGACATGGCGACAACGTGGCTAACGCGTGGCTTACACGTGGCACCACGCAGATCTAGGGCTGACGGGGCGACGACGTGGCGCACTCGTGGTTGGCACGTGGCGCCAGGTGGCGGCTGACGAGGCTAAACTAGGCGATACGGCGACACGGTGTCGCTGACGGGGATGCCACGCGGAGACCAAATCTGAGATGGCGATGACGCGGCGCAACGAAGCTGTCGGCGTATTCCACCTGACAGGCCCGGAGGATGCAGACCGGGTTTGGTTCGGAAGGAGGGCGTCTTCGCGGCTGGCTAGACCTAGAGGGCGAAAACCCTAGGGACTCCTATGCGAAGGACTCCGGCGGCGATGAACTGCAGGCGACACGAAGATTTTTTACCCAGGTTCGGGCCCCCTTGTGAGAAGGGTAATAACCTTACGTCCTGCTAAATTTCTTATGGGGTGTATCCAACCAGTACAGAGTTGTTGCGTTACAAGCGCATCCGCTCGCTTTCTCTGGTATTGCTTGGTCGACTGATCTAGGATCCGATCTCCCTTCCTCATGCACCCGAGGGCCCTTATATAGGCCAGGCTAACGGGGTAGGTACAAGGAGGGTTATCATGCTGATCTAAATACATTTAATGCTTTCTCTCGTGCTGTCCCGTTCCTCCAGCCTCATTAAATGCCTATGCGTGCCCTTGCCCGGTCCGACGGATGGGACCCCATTGTGACAGGTAGGTGAGAGGCGCCGAGGAATGGGCTCGTTGCGAAAACCTTGCTATCGATAAGTTCGCTGCGGCAGCCGCCGTTCGACACGCAGACGGCGGCCGGCGAGCTTTCGAGGCGGCCACCGTGGTGCTCACCTTCTTGCCGCGGCGGGCGAAGCAGGCGTCTGCCGCCAATCGCCGCCACCCGCCACGGGACCGACGCCGCCGGCGGCCGTGATCGCCGCCCGGCGGCTCCGGCCGCCACGTGTTGGCGCGGCGAAGCGGCGTGTTTCGCCCTCGCCGCCGGCGCCACGTGGACCGACGGCCGGCGGCCGTGATCGCCGCCTGGCGGCCGGCCGCCACGTGGGTTGGCGCCGGCGAAGCGGCGTGTTTCGCCACTCGCCGCCGGCGCCACGTGGACCGACGCCTGCCGGCGTGGCGTGATCGCCGCCGATGGCTCCGGCCGCCACGTGGCTGGCGCCGGCGCGGCGGCGTGCTTCGCCACCGCCGCCGGGCGCCACGTGGACCGACGCCGCCGGCGTGCGTGATCGCCGCTCGGCGGCCCGCCGCCACGTGGCTGGCGCCGGCGAAGCGGCGTGTTTCGCCCCGCTTTCGCCGGGCGCCACGTGGACCGACGCCGCTGGCCGGCGGCCGTGATCGCCGCCGATGGCGGCCGCCACGTGGACCGCACTTTATGCGGTGGAGAGGGTACCCTTAGCGTTATACGTTGTGAAGCGAACACGGGCGACATGTGGAATGTGACGGCGGCTTATCCGGCGTGATGCGGCGCAGATCCGCCGTTGAAGGTCGATCCAACGCGACGAGCTGGCGAGGCGCGGTGAAAAACGTGGTCGACTTCGAGGCGCCGATGGTCGATCGACGGTGAAGGTTGACGAGGAAAACGACGACGAGTGGCGGCGCTTCTTTGCCGGAGTCGAAGAAGACGAAGTGGCGACGAGGCGCACACGGCACGGCGCACCACCGGACTAGGGGCAAAAGAAAGAGGACACGAAGATGAGTTCAATGGTACCACAAAACACGGCGGAGGCTCACTGGCGGGAAAGAAAACGGCGGTGGAAACCTTCGGACGCAGCAACGAACTTCGGCGAGGTCGCTAGAGCCAACGGCGGCATCTCCGGTGGAATGGGTAGGGCCGGTGTGTGCGACGCGAGGTGGCGAACCTCGGGAGGTGCGCGGCGCACGCTTAAATAGCCTAGGGTTGCGGGAAATGGCACGGAAAGTGAGGTTGGTATTGCGGCGCTAGGGCTACGGGCGGCGGCGCGGATTTCGGACGACGTGGTGCACTGCTGACCGCGAGATCGGGATCGGACGGCTGGGTGCTAGGGTTTCCTCGGCTGCATTGAAACGTTACGGCGGAGAAGGACCGTTGGATTGAGAATCAACGGTGAAGATTGAATTCATTTAGGGTTTGGGCAATGAAACACTACCGGTAGGAGAATGATGTTGGGCCGAAGCGGAATGAATAGGATTTCGCCCAATGGAGGAAAAAGAATTTAAATTCATTTCTGAATTTAGGAAATTCGAAAAACCTAATAAACTCCAATAAATCAAAATAAATAGCAATTAAATTCCAAAAAATCTCCAAAAATACAGAAAAATTCCATGAATCACAAGGAACCCAATAAAAATAAGAAATAATTAATTTGAAGTATGGATTAATCAAATTAAATCCTTGTTGACTTTAAAAATTCAATTTAAGCTGAAATTTATTCGAATAAAATGCAAGGGTTCGGATTTTGAAATTCAAGTCCAGGAAATTGAAAAACAGAATGTTACACTACAGATCGAGGTAACCAAAGTAGTCACAACGAGCAAGGGATCTCTTTTTTTTATCTGGTCCAGGCCTCTCGCGAGGGAGATAATAGCCCTACGTCCAGTGATTGCACTTATGTGTGAAGACGGGTTACAAGTACTGCGTACAAGTGGAGATGAGATGTGAGAATGAACCGAACCCCTTCTCCTTCGCGCGAGGAGGTATTTATAGGGGAATGCAGGCGACAAAGCATTTATTACAGGGGAGTTCTCTTCGTTGGGACGTGGTGCGCATTGCTCGCGCCTCCGCCGGGCACAACACGACGTGGGTGCAGTAGACGCAAATGGCGGACGCGGAGACCACGGGCGCGTAGCCTCTGTCGTTCGCGCAGACCTTCGAGCCGTCACGCAGTTAATGTCGCGCCGCCCTCGTAGACCGTGCCTGGCTCTTGGGCGAAGCTCGAGGCCCCTTCAGCCAGACCGGGTCGCTAGGTCGAGGACCCCCGGGCAAGCATGCTCAGGGGCGAGCATGGTGGTTGACAGAGGGCAGCCCGAAGGTCGAGTGGCCCGAAGACCTTCTTTGGGGGACGAGGCCCGAGCAAGGATATGCCCAGGGCCGCCTGGGTGCGACGGTCATCTATGGAGGATATTCAACCCCCGACAAAGAACAACTCAACTAAGAAGTGAGAAGTGCTACCGTGAAGAACAACTCACGTGTTGAAGGTGTTTGATCGGCGATCGGACTCGAAACAATCCGGCTATTCCAATTAATTTTTCCTCTGGTTCGGGTCCAGCTACAGAGACCAGTTCAGAAGCTCCTCGGCTCTGGTTTTCTGAATTTCTTCAGCTTCAGAGCACCGTTTTTTTCGTATAGTTAAAAATATTTCTTTCTATTATAGCCTCATTGAAGTATGACATTCCACTGCTAGATCGTGATACCATGTTTTCTTTTTGGCAAGTCAAAATGAGGGCTATTCTTGCGCATACTGATCTCGATGATGCACTTGATAAATTTGGAAATAAAGATCAAAAGGCATGAACTGATGAAGAAAAAAAAAGATCGTAAGGCTTTATCTCAAATTCATCTTCATTTATCAAATAATATTTTGCAAGAAGTTTTGTAGGAGAAATCTGCAGCTGCTTTATAGTTAAAGTTGGAATCAATTTGAATGTCAAAAGATCTTACTAGTAAAATGCATATGAAGATAAAATTATTTTCGCACAAATTGCAAGAGGGTGGTTCCGTGTTGAATCACCTATCGGCCTTTAAGGAGATTGTGTCTGATCCTAAATCCATAGAGGTAAAATTTGATGATGAGGATCTATGTCTTATTCTTTTGTGTTCCATGCCTTTATCATTTTCAAATTTTAGAGACACTATTTCATATAGCCGTGACACATTAACTGTTGCTGAAGTTTATGAAGCCTTACATGTAAAAGAAAAGATGAAATTAATGGTGTCTTCTGAAAGTTCCAGTTCACATGGTGAAGTTTTGTCTATTCGTGGACGGATAAAAGAAAAGAAATCAAATAATGGATATAGAGGCAGAATTTCAAGCAGTTACAGGGGCCGTTCTAAGTCAAGAAGTAAAGAAAAATTTTACAGGTATTGCAAAAAAAAATTATGACATATCTGAGTGTTACAAGTTAAAGAACAAAAAGAAAAGGAATGGCTCCTACAAGCAAAAAGGTAAAACTGATGAGGAAAGTAAAGTTTACATTTGCCTGGCGATAGCGATTCGATGGTAAGATCCTTGTTGCTTTTCTTTGGATGTGCGAGTAGTGGTGATGAATAGATTATTGATTCAGCTGCTTCTTTTCATATATGCATTAATAAAGATTGATTCATCACTTATGAGTCTGTTAAAGATGCTGGTTCTGTTAGGATGGGTGATGATTCGCCACGTCCTATTATTGGCATTGGATCAGTTCAAATCAAGATGCATGATGGCATTATCAGAACTTTGACAGATGTGAGGCATGTTCCAGATATGACAAGGAATCTCATTTCTTTGAGTACTCTTAACTCTAAAGGATATAAGTATTCTGGTGGAAATGGAATTTTAAAGGTATCAAAAGATTCTCTTATTGTTATGAAAGGAGATTTGAAATCTGCCAATTTATATCATCTACAAGGCACTAAAATTACAGGTGATGCTTTTGTTTCTTCACACTCAGTACCTGATATTACTAATCTTTGGCACAAGTATCTTGGACATATGAGTGAACAGGGTTTGGCAGTATTGAGTAAAAGAGGACTTCTTGATGGATGCAATGGTGGAAAATTGGATTTCTGTGAGCATTGCATATTTGGTAAGCATAGAAGGGCAGCGGCGAAGCTACAGTCAAGCGTCGGTGTCAGTTGACACCGATGACTTTCTGCTAGCCCATTATACCCATATGCTAAATATTAGCTCTGACACAGGTAAATAACAAAGTGACCCCTACAATTGGCGGCATGCGCATTAAAGCACCAAAGAGCCAAGCATTCCCATGGCCCAAAGCGTCAACGACCTAGAGCCCACGTACCACAAGGTTGCGACTGCCGACTTATGAGAGCCCGAACCAAGCCTCTCCGTGCGGTCAGGCCCTTGACGCTTGCGTAATCGACCCCGGCGGCAATATTTCCTGGCTTCGCCCCTGTAGAAGGGTGAAATTTAACATTTCTGTTCGTACTACAAAAGGTATTCTTGATTATATGCATTCTGATTTATAAGGGCTATCTCATAAAACTTCTTTTGGAGGTGCTCGTTACATGTTAACAATTATTGGTGATTATTCTAGAAAAGTTTGGCCTTATTCCTTGAAATATAAATTAGAAGTATTTTCAACATTTAAAGAGTGGAAGGTTGTGATTGATTTTCAACAGTCATACCAGCAATCCCCAAGCATTCCTAACACAGCTCCAAGCTGAGAGCATAGGTCTAGGTTATCTTCTGAAGATTTCAACTCCTCCCTGATGTCTTCTGCACACATACTTAGCCTTGACTTTGCACTCTCAATGCTCCGAGCACGAAAAGCCTGGAGGTGTGGAAGTTAGAAGCATCGTCATAACATCAGTACCATCGAGAAATTAGATTTCACAGGTTAAAAGAGCTCAAGCTAAGAGGCTAATGGAGTTGATTTGGTTCAGTACCCTCATAGCTTGCTGCACCAGAAAAGCACCTCTCTCCATGGACACATCCTCATAGATGACCTTGTTCTTGCTGCCCGCCGCTTCCCCATCCCCTGCAATGTGTGATCTCTTGATTCTGGCATGGCCATCAATGAAGCGATCGACGAGGGCTTGAAGCTCGGAATCAGGCTCGATCCCCTCTATATCAGCACCACACAACGGGCAGTCCTTAAAGCGTGATATACATGCCCTGCCATGGCAATCCGATCAGCACCTATCCAGGCAAAGGAAATGCGTTTGATCTAGATTCAAAGCGCAAGACGTACTTGCAGAACTTATGTAAGCACGGCGTGCATTTGCTGCTTTCATGGAGCAGTGCCTGGCAGATCATGCAGCTGAGCGGACCGAGCTTGAACGTGTTCGATTCATAGCCAAAGGGGCACTTTGGGGGCACCATGCGAGGATCGGTTCTTTTCTTCTGCATGGTCTGTGCTTTCCTTGTGGTCAGCGCCGACAGGGCACACGGCACCGCCGCCGCTGTTCTTGTCGGATTTGACGGGGCATACGACGCCACTACCGGTAGCTTCTGCGAAAGGGCAGAGGGAGCTCATAATTCTTTATTGGGGCGTTCGTTCCCTGTAAACAACAAGAACTTTGTGGTGATTCCTGATTACAAAGCAAGATTGCAAGAGCAATTTAAATTGGTCATTGGATTCTTCTAGTTTGTGTAGTAGGAGCTCAAGCGTGTGCTAGCCCTGAACAGGGGCGGACCGAACCACCAAAAATTTTGGAGAACAAGCTGCTATTAGTACTCCACGACGCAGCAAACTGCATGGATTGGATTGGATTGGAGTACCCGTCGCAGAAAGAAAGATGGATGAGATTGCTCAAAGCAAAGAAAAGATACCCCACAAGGATGTTGACGGGGGATCTCCGGTTGGAGCTCACCGCGCAGGCCGCTGGAGAAGGGGAGGGGGCCAGATCTGGCGAACGGTGGAAACAAAGGAAGGAGAGAAGAAGGGGCGGAGAAGACCTCACTGCACCGGTGCCGGAGAAGGGGGGAGCGTGACGACGGGAAATTTGTGCCAAGTTCGTTCGCAATTGACGGATTAACACTTTAATTCATGTGATTTATAAAATTAATATGAATCAGTGGATTCTTTGTTTCAGTGACACTCTTAGTATTTTTCATAATTTCGAGATTTATGAAATGATTTTTGCACTGTTAATACATGTTTTACTCCTACTCCTTCCCCGGTTAACGACCGTCTCCTTTCCGTTTCTTCCCATGTCTCATTCTCATATATCAGGAGTGGCAGAAGGACGAAGATATCAGGCGCGGGAGTCTTTATGGGAGCTCACGGACCTCACGGACGTTAACAGAGGGCAGAGTAAAACGGTAAATTTACCCGCGTGACGACTGACGATCGTCTCGGAAGCTCCTTTCGTGTTCGCGCCGTATCTTTTGGGACGAATGAGTGAACAGGGGGGCGCCGCGATGCTGAGACTCTTCTCCGTAAGAAAAATAATTTCTGGCTTAAAATTAGGGAGTAGTTGGAGATTCCATGATTATGCTTAACCTAAACCCTAAATGGGGTGAACAGAAACCTTAACCCTGTCATTGCCACCTAGTAAGTTGAAGCATGGTTAACAAAATCACAATAATCAGCTCGATTATCACGGTTTCGACTGCATCGAGTCGGTTTGGTATTTAAAACAAATCGGTAAACCTATCAAATTCAAAAAAAAAAAGTTTGTACGATGTAAACTGGTAGAAAATCAATGGAGATCGTTCAATTTTCAATGAAAATCGCTCAAAAATTGGTCGTCGAACAATTTCATTTGGCTCGTTAGATTTTCAGTGCAAATCAAACGGTTTTCGGTGAAAATCGGACATTTTTTATTTTTATTTTTTTTGATTTTTTTAAAAAATAAAAGTTTGATTTCAAAACTCTTCGGTTTTTGACATTTTTGTTCAGCTTTCACGATAAATCGATACCATCGGATCTTCGATTTTCAAACTCAATTTGGTTTTGTTAACCCTGAGGTTGAATGTTATTTAACAATTCTGCTTAAATTATGCAGGAACATCTTTTTATCAAATAACTAACATCTTACCGTACAATTCAATATGTTCATATATGTCTTTCCCCAATACTCCCTCTGATCAGGAATAGTTATCGTTTTGGCCATAAGTATAGTTAAACTTTTGAAAATTTGACCATCAATATTTTTTTAAAATATTTAAATTGGATACATGAAAATTACATGTGTAAATTTGTCTCAAACCATACTTTCATAATATTATAATTTTATTGGGTATTATAAATATATTACAATCGAAATTAGCGATCAAAGATATGTTTTAGAGACTATATCAATATCTAAAACGACAACTATTTGTAATTGAAAGGAGTAATTCTTAAAACTACATAAATAAAATATTTCTCCTCACTACTCTAAGGAGAAAACAAACATACTATAGTTAGTTTAGTCCAATAATTAGATTTCTAATCATGTGTTACTACGTATTGGTGTCTAACACGAGGTTTATCGAAACGAAATACTATACAACGGTGTACCGCTATTTCTAAAACAACGGCATCACAATGAGTAAAACAACGGCATCACAATGAGTCTTTGGTGCGGAGGACGTTTTCAGAGAGCGAGTGCTAGTGTCTGTCACTCGATGCACGGTGGCGAGGCGTCGGCGGCGGCGGCGGCGGCGGGGTTGCAGCGGAGGCGTCGCCGACGGGGCGCGTTCTTGGCGGAGGCGTCACCGCGGGGAGTCACCGGTGGGGCGTCACTGGTGGTGGCGTTTTGGCGGCGCTTGGCTGGCGCGATCGCGGTGCGACCCGGCGGCTTCGCAGCAACGGGTGTTGTGGTGGGAGCCGGAGTTGTGGGCGCTGGCGAGAGACTTGGCTGGCGCCGTCGGTACGGCGTCGGCGCGGAGCAGCGGGTGGAGATCGCGCCACGGTGGCGCCGAGCTGGAGGCGAGGAGAGCGGCGAGCACGGCGAGGCAGCGCCATTGCCGAAGCAGCGCCATGCTGCTGCTGCTGTTGGGTGTGCAGATGCAATGCGTTTGGTGCACCTGGCGTCGGCGCATGTACAATCTAGTCAGTGAAGAGTTGGAGCGTACCTGGCCTTCAAATCATTCACCGAACTCAATTTTTAATTTTTGCAGAAATTTAATGTGTCGATTAGCTGCATTTTTTCAGAAATACTAGGGAACGGTAGCTTTCTACGGTATAGCGTGACCTCATGTTCGGGCGCGCGCTGCAGGGCGTCGACTCCTTCAAGCGCGCCGCGCTCGTCGTGAAAAAGGATTCTTGCGAATAGGGACATACTCGTGCATATCGATCGATTGAGAGGTCACGAACCTCGCTTGACTCCGGCCAGTTACGTCCATGACTCCATGCATGCACATCATCACACCATTTAACAAACTAGTCCTGCATATTTAGGCGTGCATTGTTGAGTCCCCGACATGCGATGATCACCAATGGCATTGGCATTTTGGTCAGTATAATCATCACTCATGGAACTCGATTATAATTATGTTTCACGCTTCACATAAAACATATCTGAAACTTGTGAAACATGCTCAAACATGTGAAACATGCTCAAACTTGTTGAAACATGTGAAACCTGCTCAAACATGTGAAACATGCTTTGAAATTTATGAAACATGCTCAAACATGTGAAACATGCTCAAACTTGCTCAAACTTGTTGAAACATGTGAAACATGCTCAAACATGTGAAACTCCGCTCAAACATGTGAAACATGCTCAAACTTGTTGAAACTCATGGGTTGACACTTGGTGAAACTTGAAATATTCTAGAAACACGTGAAACTTACTCAAACATGAAACTTTCAAACGTTCTCTTGAAACTTGCCATAACACGCATGGAATTTATGAAACTTGTCAAACATGAATGAAACTTGTTGAAACTTCAAAACGCATGTAATTTGCATAAACTTACCGAAACATGAATGAATATTTGTTGAAAACTTTTTAAAATTTGACTGAAACATGTATAAAATATTAAACTTATAAGTACACTCTGAAACACGGTGAAACTTAACTGTGAAACAATATGAAACCTAGTTACGAAACTTAGCTATGAAACTTAGCTATGAAACTTAGCTGTGAAACCTGCTGTACCGTTGGCTCTTCATGTCCGATCTATTACTTATCTAAACCTGTAAGGATCCAATCGGATGCCTCTTCATGTCCGATCTTGTTCTCGTTCCATACAGTTCCATTGTAGCGGCTGAGTGGGTCTGGTCGGCATTGCATCCGTTTGCCTCCACGATCCTTCCCTCCCAGCCAACACCAACGGCTAAGTGGAACGGCTCGTTTGCTATACCGTTTGCTGCCCTCATGACGGTATAGCGTGGTCTAGTCGTACTCTTATCGAAAACATGAAATATTAAATGAAGAGATCGTCAATTTAAAACTTTCGTGTGTTTTTTAAATTTTTGTACAATGTATTTTTTTAGTGAGAACTGAGAACATAGTTATCAACACCGTACCATTATTGATGGGTATGGTCGATATTATCATTTCGATATCTAAATTGGTATAAAATAGCCATATGTATTATACTAACCTCAATGTCAATCATACCGATTTCGATACATATCAATATCAACTATACCGATTTCGATATCATACAATATCAACTATACCGGTGAAATTGATAATATAGTCTATTAAACTATATGTTGTATTTGATAGTACTATTATGTATTTGTAGTAATATCGTAAGTGAAATTGAGTGTACATAGATAATTAAACATATGTATACTTATAAATATGCACTATTATACTAAATTTGAAACGTTACATCAGAATGAATCATACAAATATACCATTTCAAAAGTCAAATCCTTCAATACCGTATCGATAAACGTGGGTGAGAAATTGAGAATGGAATTTTAGAGGGAAAAGGAAACAAAGAAAGAGTAGAGGAACACGCAGAGGCAGAGGCTGAGGGAGAAATTAATGCCGAGTCGTCTCGAGACGTGAGAGGTAGGGAACCCTGTGTGTGGGCAGTGCGGGTAGCTGGTGTAGTACGCCCTCCATTAAGGACGCGGTCAGTCTCCTCGCACTCCTCTCATCAGTGAGAAAACGCAACTAGCTGCCGCCCCTGTGCCTCCCGGGAGAGACGGCGGCGGCCATGGCGGCACCCGCCCTCGGTCTCTCTGTCTTGCTCGCCTCCTTCGTGCTCTCCGTCGCCAGCCCTGCTGCTCTGGCCCAAACCTGTGAGTTCTCTCTTTCTCTCCCTCTGCATATGCAGCTAGATCCATGTTTTCTTTTTCCCCCAATTCTGGACTAGGGCGGCCTCTCTAGGTGTATTTCTTGAGCGCTTCCTAGCAAAAAATTCTGCATGATCCGTTGGTCTGTAAGGTTGCTTCTCATGATACAGGACACCGCATATAAAGCACAACATAACCAAATCGAAATATTTTATTGTAGTTTGATTAATAGTGTGCTACCTACGGGAATGTTTAATTTAAGATACAACTTTTCTTACAGTTGCAAATTCCTGCCAAAACATGTAACTTGCCTCACCATGAAGAATCTAGAAAAGAAAGGACAATCCTTTGATAACTCATTCCCCTCTTTGATATTTCGGTCCTGGTGTGGTGTAGCCAACAACTATAAAATCTATTGTTTGGTTCATTAGCATAACTTATCTGTTATCACGATCTGGTATCACTGTGTGGTTTGCTGCACCCAGAACCATATGTTTCCTGCTGATTGATTTTGGTGTTGCACTTGGCACAAAACTCGCATTTTAGTTAAGGCAAAACCAGTCTTACTCACTATGGTTCCGCCCTTTGTGCCCAGCTCTGGTTGCCAGCCAGACATATAGAGTGCAGCATGTACTTAACCTTCCCATGTCATGTATTGAATCAAGATGTTGTAAGGTTTTTGGGCAGATGGGCTTGTAATAGGATATGCAACTTGCATGCATCCTCATGTGACTGTCTTAAGTGTCTCTCGATGCAAGATCGTTGATTGTTATAACGTCAACAATTGTCAATTCTATGCAGTGTCATGCCCTGAAAGTTGGCAAATCAGTCCTGATCAGAATAAATGCTTCATGTACATATCAAACTCCCTTTCTTGGGATAGATCCGAGGCTCTCTGCCATAATAACTTCAGTGGCCATCTGGCTGCATTATCATCAGTTCAAGAGCTAAATTTTGCAAAGTCTCTCTGTGGAGCTTCCTCCTCAGGATGCTGGGTTGGAGGGCATCACTACAACACTAGTATTGGTTTTGGTTGGAAATGGTCCGATGATTCATCTCTTTGGAATGAGACCATCTTTTCTGATGGGCTATTGCATCCCGACTGCAGCGAAACTGTGTGTGGTCTAGGCACCATAAATGATATGTGCACTTTGGTGACCAATAGTCATGCTGGACTTACTGGAAAAAAGTGCAACGAGTCCCATGGACTGATTTGCATGATCAATCATGGTGAGTCTTCTTTTGGTAATATTGGGTAGTTCTGTATAATTTATTAAGTACTTTGTTTTCATGGTATGCAAATATAGTTGCGCTGACAGCCTCTATTTTATTTCAGAAGACAAGTGCCACCATGATCACTGCCACAGGGAGTATTTCATAGTCCTCATCGTTGTAAGCGGCTTGATTCTCTCAACCACTCTAGCTGTTGTGGTCTGGCTACTTGTCTATAGGCGAAGCAAGAAAAGAAGAAGATCACGTGAAGCTTCTGGTACTTCAGCTACTGCATTAGTGCCACCGCTATGGAAAGTGTTCACCGGTGAAGAGCTTAGATCAATCACAAAGAACTTCAGTGAGGGAAACCGACTTCCAGGGAATGCAAAGACAGGTGGAACCTATAGCGGAATCTTGCCAGATGGATCCAGAGTAGCAATTAAGAGACTAAAGAGATCCAGCCTACAAAGAAAAAAGGACTTCTACTCTGAGATTGGGAGAGTTGCAAAGCTTTATCACCCTAACTTAGTGGCTGTAAAAGGATGTTGTTATGATCATGGTGATCGCTTTATCGTTTATGAGTATGTCGCAAATGGGCCATTGGATGTGTGGCTGCATCATATTCCTAGAGGAGGGCGGAGCCTTGATTGGCCAATGAGAATGAGAGTTGCCACAACTCTTGCACAGGGGATTGCGTAAGTCATTCTAGCCATTTGCATAAATTTGTGTTTCTTTTCTGTTTCACTGGGAGACATTATTTCTTACTGAGTTTATTTAGATAATTTATTACTGAGATTTTAAAATTATAATTAATGAAAGCATCAAGCTTCTTAGGTCTTAGCTGCAATTATTTTTATTATTCCAACTTCTTTCATAATATTGGTCCCTGTTTGGTGGCTTCCAGCCCAGTTAGACTTACGTAGAATCGAGAGTTCAATGTCTGAATGGAAACATTATTTTAGGTTCCAGTAACGTTTGATACATGTATAAACCTATTTTGTGCATGAAGATTTTACGTAATGCTCACATGTATTTGTCCACTCTACTCTATAACGTGGGTTATTAAAAATCTCATTTGGATTACCATTTTAGGATGGTTTGTTCCTTCTATTATATTACATGGGATCCAAATTAGATGTTAGATTCGAAGTTTTTCATTAAATGGCACTAGTGGGCTGCAAATGTTCAATTATGCATGGGAAACTACTTGGCGCACTTATGCTTTAGTTAGGTTATAAAGAATGATAACTGCAGAAGCCAGCTGTGTTGTACTGTTCTATCATCGCCAGTTCTCTCACATAAATTTTAAGTTTTAAACTATACAGAAGGATTGCTGCAGCCATATATAATTTTCAAGCAATATTAATTCACAAGTGTTGTTTGCATTTCCACTGAACCATGATGAGCTCAAATTACTATTTAACATTAGTGCGAGACATTTGGCTATTGCCCTTGTCGTTACGGCCTTATGTTTAATTTGCTACTGTTAATTACTATGTATTTACTGGTGCTCGTTTTAATCCAGATTTTTGCATGACAAGGTGAAGCCCCAGGTAGTGCACCGTGATATCCGCGCAAGCAACGTTCTTCTTGATGAGGAATTTGGTTCCCATCTGATGGGGGTCGGCCTTTCCAAGTTCGTGCCATGGGAAGTAATGCATGAGAGGACTGTCAAGGCTGCAACCTATGGATACCTTGCTCCTGAGTTCATATACAGGAATGAACTGACAACGAAGAGCGATGTCTACAGCTTTGGTGTGCTGCTTCTAGAAATCATTAGTGGTCGTCGGCCTGCACAATCCGTTCAATCTGTCGGATGGCAGACTATATTTGAATGGGCAACGCCTCTAGTCCACTCACACCGATATCTAGAGCTTCTAGATCCACTCATTCAGGACTTACCGGAGGCAGGGGTCATCCAGAAAGTTGTCGACCTTGTCTACTCCTGCACCCAGCATGTACCCTCGGTGCGGCCAAGGATGTCTCATGTCGTCCATCAACTACAGCAGCTTGAGCTAAAGTCAACGGCGACTGAACAACTGAGAAGCGGGACCAGCACCAGCGCGACGTCTCCAATGTTACCATTGGAGGTACGTACACCTCGCTGAAATCCTCCGCCATCAGAACTTGAGAACCGCATCTGTTCTCGTCGTTAAGTCAGTAGGTAGCACATCTCTTGAAGTATCCAGTGACCTAAGAACTACCTTTAAGGCTGTAACTGTAAGCACAGTGACTTCCTTCTGGGCAAGTACCTGAGGGGAGTAGGGGGCCCTGAAGGCAACTTCGTATTATTTGTTCTTGCCATCTGGTTCACCTTTTACTGTAGATCTCAGTATGTCGAGTTGAGTGATTAGAAGTGTTCAATGACTGCAATAGCAAGCCATCTATATTTGACACTAATGATAATTTCAGTAGTTTGTGATACGTCATGTCTCTACAATGGTTTCACTGGAGACGGAAACTTGGCGCTCGGAGGCTTTGGCAGCAGCCCTAGAAGTGACGGGTGTTAGGGTACGAGTAGGCTACACTAAACATAAAGTAAAAATTTTCTATTGCGTATAACATAACAGTAAGTCATGTGAGTAAAAGATTGTAGATTATTACCACTAGACGTATTGAAACTGAAGAAGAGTTGGAGCAGTCTGATCCAACATTGCACGCGTCAATGTAATGGAAGTAGTTGACCATCCAATGTACTTGGCCGCTGATCATCTCCTTCTGTAGCTCCTCACGCTCTTCACGTACGTGATGGACCGTCCTCGATCAATGTAGCAACAACTATTGCAGCACTTTTACGGTATCCATACGTCCAGAGATGGAATATCGTGTGCCAATGTGCTAACATCAGCACGTACAATAGGGCACTCGGGAGAGGTGGCAGTTAGGGCTTTGATGGGTGGTGCAACCTTCTCCCAAAAGCCACATGCATTCCCTTATAAAGAGCCCCTTAATGGAGCCTTAGGACATGTACAATGGTATAGATAGCTGCTGTCTATAACAGGCTGACATGTCATTTATAGACAGCGTTAGAGACAACTTATGCAATGGTAGAGACAACACAATTATGAGTAGATAATTTTTTCCCACACACAACCTGTCTTGGTTCTTGTGCTAGAGTCGACTCTAGATTAAGAGACGGCTCAACTCCCTATACACACCCTCTCTTATCCACGTCATTTTTTATCCTACGTGGCAAACCTTAGAGACTGCTGATATGTACCATTGTACATGCTCTTATGCTAGAGGCCTGTTAAAGCGTGAAGCCTATACAAACAGATCCTATTTGAGTTGTTTTGTTCCATCCCATTAAGTGTGTGACTGTGTAGGTTCATGTGCACGGCTGTGAACCAAAAACTCTATTCCGATCATAAGGTCCTAGTAGGACATAACGACACCTGAATACACACAAAGATTTTATCAGATTAACCTATATAGTGCTCATGGTTCACGATACTAGATTGAACACAAGACGAGATGTATGTCATCCTATGATAATTCAATCCTTCACTCGACCTTGTGGTGGATTATAAACTTATGTTTGACTCTTCAATCATGTTCTGTATGGTCATGTACTTTCCTAATTCAACCACATTGAGGGGCTTAGAGATATCTCTCCCATTAAAGAGGAGGGGGGTAAATTCTATCTTGATAGCTCACATTCCTCTTCATGTTTGATAGCAAATCCAAAAGCTATCTTTATGATTATTGAGTTATGGAGTAGCGATTGATAATCTCTAAGGAAACTATTGCACATGTATGTAATCACGACGATATCAAGTCTAAGGATTTTGTATACACTATAGATAAGATCAATTGGTCACTCTTAAGAATATAACAATTCCTACAGTGTCTCAAGGTAAGTCAATCTAATATTATATTCTCTAATATATATCCATATTATTAATTTGATCTCTCGTATCATGATCAATGGAATATGACCGTCAACCAATATATATACCGATCTATAAATCATAAGCATCCCACATAATAATATAAGATCGAAAATATTTAAAATAACATCGTAACATGAATAAAGAATTTCTCGAACAGTCACATATTTGTTAATCTGATAGTTCATTAAAGAGATAGCATAACATATTTATTTAAAAGTTCATAAACATAAAAGTGATACAATAATTGTCGTTGCGATTACCTCGGGGAGACGGGGACATATATATCACGGACAGCGGAGTGGAGAGGTCGTCTTTAAAATCGTTATCGTTGATGATGATGAGCTTGTCCCACTCGGTAACTCTGGGAAAGGCCTTCTTCTTGGATTGGTTTGACAGCTTTGTTTTCCTTTGGAGCTTGAAATGACGATGTCTGTGGCTCGCTAAACGAATGAATATGGTCAGGACTCAGGAGCTCCAGCTTTCTCCTTAAGATTGGTTCCAGAACTTGTTTTGAGGATCCTTCACCACCCAGATCTATACATGCATGCTCCATACTAAACTAAGCCTGAATTCATGTCGTAGCAGAGAGGCCTGGTCACGTTGAAAGGCTGAGGTCACAGAAGCAGCGTCTCTTTTTCCCCCCTCTTCAATCATGGACTGGGGGGCTTGTGATGCGACTGGCACTCTCTCTCTCTCTCTCTCTCTCTCTGCTTCGTCGGTACAAGCTGACCATGGCCTGATGAATGCAAGGTACAAGCCAGCCGGATCCAAAAACAAACCCCATGGCATGGCACGCGTCCGTAAATAATCCAGTGCCGAAAAAAAGTGCAACAAAGTGAGAACCACTGTAATGACCCAGGGGTCAATTGGCTTAGATTCGTTCATAAATCGCTTTTTTTTTATCTTAAATCATATTTTTTATTAGACTCGAAATCAGATACGGATAGCGTCGGGTACGAATACGGTGTGGATAATATTGATCATGAATTCAAAGCAAATAATATAGAGCAGAATCGACACGGTACTGAATATTTTTTTATCAGATATTGCATGAAAACAGATATCACATATAATACACATATAGCAATGAGTATCCAACCGTATGAGTTCAATATGCAACAAAATTATCGCAATTTAACAAGTCATTTTATCAGATAGTCCAGTAAAGTTCTAAAAGTACCAAATATCCCTTTATATTTTGCAAAAAATACCAAATATTCACATAGGCAAGTGGAAAATATATTCTTACACATCAAGCTCTCGTGGCAGCGGGCACCTACCAGCGAGATGGCAGATGGGACGGTGGCAAGGGGGTGGAGCCATGGAGGGAGAGTCTAGCTTGAGCTATTTGCTTGGGCCCAATTAAAACTGCTAGAATATAGGCTGAAAAAATTTGAAAATCCAAAAATTATCCAACTCAGTTATCCGACAATATAATCGGAATATCCCGATCCAACGTATAGTGATCTCCCAAACCTGATGCCAAATCCGATAACTATCAATATGACTAGCCGAATAAATCTGATCAATTGGTATATATCTAATCCAATTACACCCCTAGAGAGCGGAGTGGAGGATCAAAATGACAGCCTCCATAAATCTTATATTATTTTTAGATGGAATATTGATGATCCCGTAAAATTGATGCGGCAGCCACAAAAATAGCTACACCCTCTAGTTATAAATAGTTGTTGTTTTAAAGATAGGCATAGTCAAATTTTTAAAACTTTAAGTGTTAATATCTTTTTAAATATCTAAATTGGATACATGAAAATCATGTGCAGATTTGTCTTGAAAAATACTTTCGTAATATTATGATTTTATTGAGTTTTATAATAATAAAAATTAGTGATCAAATCTACATTTCTAGCTATGCACGGAAGTAAATTGTAGCTATGAACTATAATTTCTACACTAAAAAATGCCACATAGCGAGCTGGCGGCAATGTACACAACAATATAGATATTTATAGATTGAGATCGATGGAGCTGAGGTCTCCCCAGACTCATTCAAGTTACAGGAGACATCCTTTACAAGGGCCCCGATCAGGACAGTTTCTAAACATTTGTTGTTTAAAAAACAGATCATTTACCAAACGGAAGGATTTTAAATAACTTTTCCTACAATCAAAAGCTACACTCTACATAGAATCAGAATCTAGCTGAAACCTGATTCTCGCTAATTCTCATCGATTCACGTTGACCTGGTCTACAACTGAGTCGCAGTCGGTCTGATCCGATTTTTCTACGATCAGAAACAGCTTCTCAAATAATTCTGAATCCATAATCCATAAGTCTGCCTTTAACTGGGCCAAGGCCGGGTGCAAATTTTTTTCATACAAGTGCGCAATTGCAAAGGCCCAGCCTGATTCCTCCACGTCAGTTCACTGCTCGGACCGGCCCAATTTTACATCCGGCCCAATCCACACGCGATCACGGTAACGCCACGGCCGCTGTCCCCTCAAAAAAAAAAATCCTCCTCGATCACCACTGAAGGCAGCAGCGATGGCTGCGGAGGCGGAGGAGGAGGTGCGGCTGGAGGTGGAGGCGGTGGCGGCAGTGTACGGAGACGACTGCCGCGTGGTGCGAGACTTCCCTCCTCACCTTGTCGTCCACGTCCGCCCTCGCACCGCTGACGACTCCTCACAGCAGGTTCGCCTCGCCCGTTCCCCTCCTTCCTTCCCCCTCTATTCCTGGACCGCTTCGTGGCTTCCGATCCCTCCCGATCGCTGCGTTCTGTTTTGTGGGTGGTGAAAGGGCTTGGCTTGCGCGATCGATCGATCGATCTACCCGCCCCTGTGTATGGGATTAGTCGGCAGTAGTCGGCGGCGGTGGCGGGGTGCCGCTTCCTAACCCTTGTTCTCAGAAAAGATGAGGAAATTCGTGGGTAATTTAGGCCGTGTTTACTAGCTGAGGTAGTGTTCTAGGTAGTGCTTGTCGCCTTATTGATCAATTGTTAGGGTGCTTGCCTGTGATCAACTGTGTGTGTGCGCGCGCGCTTCCTGTAATTGTCCTATGCTGCTGTATTAGGAGGCAAACAAGGATATACACTAGGTATCTATTTGTGAGTTGTATTAATCCTGATAGCCAGCATGATACTCCACGGAATTTCGGCAGCGAGTACCTATTAGTATGGTAAAATGTAAGTTCAACTCAAATAGGACTATTACCGGAAGATTACCAACTTTCAAATCATTGCCTCACTTTTTACATCCAGCTTTTTGCTGAGGGGCATAAAAGAGAATGTAGTTCACACGGAAAATTCTTACCCCTTCCAAAACTCTGCGATAGACTGTATAACCGTGATGATTTACAAATTACAATCATCTGTATCTAGTTTAGCATTTAGCTTGCACAATGCTAAGCAATGATATCAGTAACTCAAGGCAGAAAAACTGCATTTGTGTTGTGAAGAAGCAACAGTACTATAAAAAATGGCCTTTTTGTTAATAGTTATAGCCAATCATGCTTCTCTCATTATGTTTTAATGGATACATGCAGTGACTTGCATTCAATTGACCATATAATTTTTTCCTTGCATGTACCTGGTGATAATTTCGTAACCCAAGACATCCTTGCACGAAATCCATCACATTTTCCCCCTTCAAGCTGACAGTATCACAAGCACAAAAATGAAACAATATTTGCCCCCACTCTGTCCAATAGTAATTAGTTTTGAGGTTTGCAGCCAACATCTAATGCTTAGAAACACAGTGGTAGATTGATGTTGACAAGAACATTCATAATACGAATATGGTACGGAATGAATACGTAACCACAAGGGTTTATCATCATGACTACCACCTCATCGCTGGGTATGGTGGTGGCGACAGGGTGTTTTGGGGACAAAGGCCACAGTGAAAGTGACCCAAACGCGATAAATATAGGGAGGCAGAATGGGAGAAATAGTGGTAAGTAGGGAAATAAGGAATTAGGGAGAGCTGAGAGGAGGAAGGGGAGGCAGTGGGGTGGTGAAGACAGAAGGAAGGTGGGGATGCGGAGGAAGCAATGGGAAGTTGGAAGGGATGGGGAAAGTTGTTGATGAGAAAGATATTTCTTTTCTGTGCTCACAAGTCAAAGAGTCAGGAAAGTCCACAGTCCTCAATATGTAGGAATGCTTTGGGCCATATTTGGCCATATTTTATGAAATGACAGCCAGTGACTGCCAATATGACCATGCACCGGATTGAACATTTTAGTTTAAAAGCCCTTGGGAATGCTGTTTCTACAATCTTTGAAGTGGTTGTAATTGTTGCATTACTTGAGTTGCGTTTTATGTGATTGAAGGCACGGATAATAGATTATTCTGTACTTGTTCTTTATAAACTTTGACATTGTTTGTATTTGAATCCTTTATTAGTGGCATCCAATGTACAATTGTAGTATACTGTGACCAATATTGACCTAACTTACACTTGCTTCTATTAAAAGGAGTTATATGCAGATTTATATGTGTGTTAATGAGCACTTTCTCCTTTTCAGTTTGTGGAACTCTTTCTCGGAATGAAAGCATCTTCGCAGGTATGAACCTCTACTCTCTTTCTAGATTCTCATCTATTCCTATCTAAACTCTAGGTACTTCTATTTCGTAGAGAATTGTTGTGGAACAAACGATCAACTGATTAACCTGCAAATTTCTTTTTCTTTGTTCTAGCGAATGGTTGTTTGTTTTCCTTAGTGTCACTTGTAACATTTGTTGGGTAGTAGTACTACCTCACTGTTGCTCATAAATGCATGCATGAGTCCTTACAGTGCCATTTATTAAAAGTTTTGGAATAACTGTACAACTACTTGGAGTTAATTGGCTAGTCATGTTCAAGAATATGCCGTGTTAGCTTTAAGCCTTTAGCTGCTTTTGTACACTGGAAAGCACACGCTTCATCCATTTATACTAAGAGAAATTTTTTTATTTATAGATATGATGATACATACAAAGAATTTGCTGTTTTGAAAAAAAAGTTGTTTTGGAATAATGCCAACGACACCTCTTTGTGAAATGGTTCATCATTTTAATGTCTTGGAAGCAGTAATATGGTCGAAGCAGTATTCTAATGTTTGTGATTTAGGTTCAGAACAACATGGGTTTAGTGTGAAGGAAGGATATGCAGCACTAAACAACTTATCAAGTTATCATATTTCTGTTACTTGTTTATTGCCAGTCTAAATTTCACGCAAAATTCTATGTTGTAAACCTTTCAATTTGCAAAGTTCATGTTAGGGCTAAATGTTAATATCTAGCATGCTTTTAATTTTACTTTTATGGTATCATTTTTATGCTGCTATTCTCCCAGAAATTTTGTCTCAGCGAATCCACCTTGTTCAAAATGGTTCATAGCTGGTTATATTTTTGCCTCAGTGTTAATACATTTCAATTTTTATGGCATTGGACTTGCAGTATCCAAAAGAACCACCTCATATTTATGCTTTGGAAAGTAAGGGCCTTGATGACAATCGACAGGCATATCTTATTACCAGCATCCAGAACAAGGCTAAAGAGCTTTCCTACTATCCGATGCTCGTGACATTGTGTGAGGTATTCCTTATCTTCAACAAAACTTGTTCTGTATCATAATTCATAATGTTCTAGAGCATTTTGCATACTTGGTACATGTTAGTTGTAAGTATCAATTTTTGTATCTTTGTCACAGTGCCCAAGGTGCTATCATATATGGCTAGACTTGATTTACTTTATTTCTTACTCAATATTCATATGGGAAGGGAATAAGATATAGCGCCATCAAAATACTTGTGAATGGCACTGCTGCTCTTCAAATTATGCAGTTTGATATCTTTAGGAAAGTATGAGATGATATTTTCTGGTTGAGAAATGCTATTAGATGACTTGTGGGTTATTTTGATTGTAGTAAGTGACGAACGGAGCAAAAATGACACCAGGGTTGAATTTCCGACTTGCCTCCAGATTTACTTGCTGTTGGGTATTGCGGAATTTGTTAACAAAAATTTGTTCCTATGCATGGTAACAATTGTTGTCTAAGAGGCTGGATAATGGTTCCATTTTTTTCACCTGATCTAAGTAACTTCACATGCAGGAAGCTGGAGAGATCCTCTCAAATATGAATCATCCAGCAGGGGATTGTCCACTGTGTCTATATCCTTTAGTCCCAGAGGATAAGGATGGTTCTGCTTTGCCATTTATGAAATTGATGTCATGCTACCACTGCTTCCACAGGTTGATGATTTACTTTTTGCGCAAGTAATTTATTCTCTCCAGTGGTGGCTTATTATTTTGGCAATGCAGTGACTGCATTATGAGATGGTGGGAATGGCTCCAATATGATGATGTCAATTCTAATACGAGTAGTACAGCAGTTACTGGAGGTGTGAGGAGTTCTTTCCCTTTTAAAATCTCATGTTGTTTGAACTTCTTTTCTAGAACTGTTTCATGCACTTTTGAATTAGAGCTGCTTACTAAGATCAGTTAGGTTGATGGATATTCATCTTACGCCCATATATGTTGTTCATTCATTTTTTGCTTGATTCAAAGTCAAGTATATGCTGTCCTTTGTGAATTGCACTAAGGTTCTAGTTCAAGTGGAGAAAATAAGGATACTTACATTCTGGTAGCATTATGTTACTTACTATTGTAATGAAGCAAAGTAAAACTGCAAGTGAACTATTTCGGGTGGTGAAGTTCTTTATTTAATATGCAGCACCCAAGTTTAATATTTTAATGGCAACACATGTTGGCAACCGGATTAGCATGCCAGATTTGACATAGGTGTTACCTTTATGTTCTCCTAACTGATGCTATCATCCTAGTACCTCTAAATTCCATCCAGACACATGACATGTGTCGGAAGTCATTCTCAACCTCAGCCCTTTTGCACCTGTAAAATATGAAATTGTAAGCTTTTGTTTGCGTTGACACTTCACGTATGAATATATGATTCAAATTTCACATTGTTTCCTTGACAAAGTTATTTTTTTAAAAGGGCAAAAATGCAATTTATAAACATCCACTGATTGCTCTACTTTTGAGATTCTTTATTTCTTGATGACAATGTTAATTGGGATACTTTCAAGGGACCAATTATTGACAATGTAAATTCGTCCATACATGTAGTCAACATTTTTGTTCATTGGTTACATATGTTAATGTTGTTAATCTTAACTGTTGCTACTAGTTATTGATGCTTCTGAAGGATTGGATTTGTCCAGCTCAGACAACCGTTATAATGTAAATCAACATAAGGGAGTTTGTCCTGTTTGCCGCAAAGTGTTTGATGAGAAGGATATTCAGCATGTTCGTGATCTGTTGGGCACAAATACGTCTCAATTGGTATGTATCAGATATGACTCGAGTACAAGTGAATCATTTCAGCATTTCCAGGCATTGTCAGTTTGATTTGACTTTATATAACTTATTCTTGATCGTGATATTTGGAGACCAAATCCCATGCCCGCCATCGTATTTGTCATCCTTGCTTCAGAATTATCTTCTAGTTAGTAATTATTGGTGGCTGATTTGCTACAGAAAATTTTGATGGAGTGGCCGATTTTTGTTTTGTTATACACCTTGTACCCTTGTATGATTCTCAATCCACTATGTATTTCAAACAAATATACCCTTTAGAGATATGCTACACCTCAGTGGGATCCATTGTAACTGACTTTTGCCCTTTTACCTGTAGGCATCTCTAACAGTTGACATGGGAGAAGATGAAAAGGAATTGCTCCACTCTGAGTCAGAGAACACCAGGAGAGAAAAGTTCGCGTCACTGTTTAATCTGCAGCAAGAACGAAATGGTTTGATTGAACCTAAAAAAGACCTTGCCATACAGCCTGGAATGTACGTTTCTCTTCCTCCCAGCGTGCCAACTACAGCTGCTGGAGACAGCTTTGATTCTGGCGAAGGCACCGCAACTTCAACCTTAGAAATGGAGCCACCCAGCCTGACAAACAACACCAGCACCAACAAGCACACCAATTCAGGCCCTCGAAGGAGAAACCGAGCTCACACTTCGAGAAGACATCCTCATGGCCAGCCTGCTAAGCAACAATGGCAGAGGAGAGGTACAGACACTTCACACCAATAGCATTATAGCAACGAGGAGGGCCGTGAGAAGTTTCTGTTTTGAGCGTTTAGAATGGCATGCCCTGTGTTCTATGTTTCATACTCTACCAAAAGAAGGCTCATACGAAAGCGGAATTATCAAATGCTGCTGTAATGTCTAAAGTGTAGATTACTAGGAAATTTTCCGCGGCGTAACACGCCGCGCGTGTCATTTTTTCGGGGAAAAAATGTTCTTTTCGGCAGCGTTTAACTTTCTAAATCGTCGAAATAATGAGCGAAACGGGGAAAAATAGAGAGATAGAGCTGTAGAAATATCTCGACGAATTATTTGAAAAATATTGGATGCCGAGCTGGAAAACTGCGGCGTAGAAAAAGTTAGAGAGAAAAGGGTGAAAAATTATTAAAGATGACAACCTTCTTTTGTCGAGCTTAATACTCTACGCGTTCACGGAGTAATAATACATGTTTGAAAAAATATCAGAGACCGACGCGCTCGTGGAGTAATAATACATGCTATAAAAAATATTAGAGATCGAGATGGGAAATCGAGGTGGGAAAAAGTTTAGAGATAAAGCTGCACATATATTTCTACTAACAAAAACATTTTTTCCCAAGAAAAACGGAGAAATGATCTAGACGTAAAAAGTAAGGACCTGAATGTTACGTTTTTAGACCTATCCGCTATCCTTAAAAAATTAGAAAAGGGCTTATTCGCGATCTGAATTTAACAGGAGGTTCTTTTTGTAAAATGGCGCGTAAGGGACCCGAACGCGAATTTAGAGTGAAAAATCTTCCTCTCACAAAAAATCACGAAGGACCTATTCGTAATTTACAAAAGGACTAAATCGCGAAAAGAATTTTTGAGCCGAGCCGGCTGGCCGGCTTGAGAGCGCGGAGCAAGAGAGCGCGGCATTTTTTGTCTTCTAGGCGTGACGTGGAGGCGTTGGACATCTAGGAATTTTTGCCACTTTAGTCCAGGCGTGACGTGGAGGCGTTGGGCATCCAGGAATTTTTGCCACCTTAGTATAGGTGATGATACATAGCGCACACTCGAGTGCCTGTCACTGCAAAACTGAAGCTATTAGCTACTGTCGTGAATGCACTCCATTTCGACTACTGCACACCACAGGAGTGACATCTGGTAAGCACTTCTTTTCAGACAAATTCACACTGAACTCAATTGAAGTACTTTGTGTTTATAAGGAATTTCAATGCGACTCACATCAATGCACTGCAGGAACCGGCCACCCCTTTGCATGATTGCATCCAGCCATCCACCTGTGCCCTCATTCTTTGTCAGACTGACATCTCCACTGTGTGAATTCCTGTAGCCTTTTTTGCCCTTTGCATGTGCAAATGAGGTTAACAAGGATCCATACAGGATTTAAGGATCTATGGACTGAGCAACCACAGAATGAACCAGATGTACGTACTTACGTACTATTTTCCGCCATGTCCAAATACTGAAGGCATCCAAGGCTTGTGTTGCTTGTTGGAATGTTCCCAGGGAACCTGTCGTGACTTAGCGGTAGAAATTGAAATCTCACTGTGTTTCCGATCGATATGCCGGCAGTTTCCCGGTGAACGCTCATCCATGTCGATCTGTTATGAGCTAGGGTATCCCTCGCACCGCTTCTGGAATAGTGGAAACCATAGGTATAATTATTCGCTAGCGTGGCCTGCAGAATCCAACCATGTGTAGTAGGCGGCCAGATCGGTGGGTCGTTCCATCCGATCGAGACCACCGCGATCGATGGCTTCCCACCCCAAGTCACACGCCGACGAGCTTGCAGGAGGCGAGGACCGCCTCGGCCACCTGCCCGACGACGTGCTGGGCCACAATCCTTCACCCTCGAGGAGACCGGCTGCGCGGCCGTGCTGTCCAGCCGGTGGCGCAACGTCTACGGCAGCGTCCACACACCGTCTCGCTCGAGGAGGGCTACAGGACCGACTATTGGACCGCCTTCCACCACGACGCTGTGGAGAGGCGGAGCTGCAGCCAGACATGTTCAAATGGGTGGCCCGACACGGTCTGGCCCGTTTCGGCCCGACTAATAAACAAGTCATACCGTGCTGGCTCACGTGCCAAGGAGCCGGCCCAAACACAGTCTACAGGGCTAACGAGCCGTGCTGTGCTGGCACGAGTTTGACTGTCTAGCACGGACGAGTGAGCCGTGCCAGCACATCCCGTTTATGGCTGGGCTGTGTCGTGCTTGGACCGGACCGATAGTGTCGTGCCTTGTGCCAGCCCATTTGGCCTGCCGTTTCCTCGACGATGTCAGCGCGAGCCACGCTCCTCTGCCGCTGCCAGTGCGGCGGCCCCGACGGCGAGCCACCGAGTACCTTCCACGTCGCCTTCGACTGGTGGGACGGCCGACAGTTCCCTACCAATCGGGTAGCATGCCAGTGATATTCTTTGCAGGTTAAGCTGGCAGGAAGAAAAATGGAGTTCCCTTATGGAAGGAATCATATTCAGGACACGAGGCCAGTCGGTTGCTGTGCAGAGGTAATGAGGTTAATGTAATTGAGGTTAAGATATTGTAGGCCAGGTGCAGGTAGATGTGGTAGCCACAGGGCACAGGATATCTGTCGAGTGCGCGCATGCTTTGCATGCCGGAACGGTTGAGATATCTCAACCTCGACAAAGAGCCCAAGAACTCCGGTAGATGGCCGGTCGGTGCCCCCAGGGAGTTCATGGTGAGGTCGAGGTGCACCAGATGGTTCAGAGAGAGTAGAGATGGAGTTATCTGGCAGATCAAAGTTGTTTCTTGGGAACGATCACCCGTACGCACGTCGCAAAGTTGGATCTCAACGGCATGGGCGGTCCGTCCGGTTGCTGCACGTACCGGACGCCTCTCCAGAGGCAGAAGCTCCTTGAAGGCCAGCAGGGCGTTCCTCTCGCGCAGCAGGCACGCGCCGACGACCGGCCGAAGCGGCAGCGCGTGGGCAGCGGCGAGGAGCTAGGAGGACGACGAGGCAGCATAAAGAAAACATTATACATTAATAAATAACTTTACAAGCATAAAAAAACATTATACATTAATAAATAACTTTACAAGCATAAAGAAAACATTATACAACATTCACTATTTTAAATTCATTATACAACATTCACTATTTTAAATTCATTTATTCTTTGATACACAACCTAATCGAATTCGCTGAATGCTTCTTCACCTTCACTTATTCATGGCACTCGGCTCTAGTAGGCTAGTAGCAGCAGCATATATCACCATTAGTTGCTTTGTGGAGTAGTACTTACTTTACGTTGCCTTTCTGGTCAATCTTGCCCAAGCAACAACCACAAAAACATACGTTTTGTCGTACACCTTGTCGAAGAGGCGGAAATAAGCAATCCTCCATGCTTTCTTGAATAAGATGGCACAAAACACCACCCAGAGACCAACAACAAATCCTATGCCAAGTCCAAAGTAAAAGAACATTGGCTCAGAGAGATGATGTTCATATCTCTTTTGATCACCATGCTTTGATGTATTATTGCCTGGGCAATTCAAATGAAGAGGAGGCCCACAAAGACCGGTATTGCCGTCGTACATTGACGGATTCTCCGTGTAGAGGGTGTCAAGTTGACCTCCTGATGGGATTCCTCCTGTTAGATTATTGTAGGACAAGTCCAGAAAGCTTAAATATGTTAAATTTGATAAGCCCGATGGGATTTCTCCTGAAAGATTGTTGTTCGAGAGGTCAAGTGATTCCAACGATTGCATGACCCCAATCTTTTCGGGAACTTCTCCATTCAATTGATTGAAAGATAAGTTCAGATTTACTAATCCAACCAGAGATGTCATTTCCTCCGGAATTTCACCAGATAAATAGTTGGATGAGAAGTCAATGCTCAATATCTCCAAAATACCATTACCTTGGTAATTAAGTTGTTGGCCCTTGGTGACTGTGGACAATTCACCAACTATATGTGGGAAGCCGAAGATAGCAGCAACGTTTCCAGGATGCAGTATAAATTTCTTTGTCATAATTGTTAGATTTGATAGACGCGAAGGTATGACACCTGATATCCCATTGGCTGCAAGATTGAAATGATAAAGTTTTGGGAGACTTGTGATATTGTTCGGAATATGCCCATAAAACATGTTGTGGCTCAGTCGTAGAAACTGTAGTTCCACCAAGTTATCAATCCAAACAGGCAATGTTCCGGAGAATCTATTCCATGACAGATCTAAAAAAGATAGACCGGTGCAGTTTTGCAGAAATTGTGGGAACTTGCCATAGAAACTATTGTTACTTAGTAATAGAAACGTCAAACCTTTCTTCCCAAGACAGTGAGGAAGTTCTCCTTCAAAAAGATTGTTGCCCAAAGCCAAGGCGTATATATCCAATTCACATATAGATATGGGAATATGACCACTCATGTTATTGGAAAATAAAATAACAAAGTCTAGCTTTGGAGCTCCAAAATTTGATGGCAGAGGTCCTGATAAAGAGTTCCTTGAGATGTCCAACACGGTGAGGTTTCTTGGCAGTGGAGCTATTTGACCAGTTAGGTTGTTTGAACTGGAATAGAGGTATTCCAATGACATGATATCCATATTTGTTGGCAAGCCACCACTGATTTGATTCTTGGACATGTCCAAGAATGTGACATTTGAAAGGGAATTACAGAACCAATCTGGAATCCTATCAATTATACCCGTGCTCGAGATATCAAGCCGGGTAATATCCACTTGCCATTTAAGCCATGCAGGAAACAGAGGACCCATCTGGCAAGATGCAAAATATGCTTCTTGAAGTCTAAAGGGAGGTAGCCATTCTGAATCCACCACAATCTTCAATTGATTATTAGATAAGTCTATGTACTCCAAGCTTTGTAAACCATCAAAGTGTTCTTCTGTGATCAGACCATCGAAGTCATTGTGGCTTAGATCCAACTTAGACAAACTAGTGAGCAAACCGATTTCAGATGGCACCTGTCCGGTCAGGTGGTTGACAGAGAGGGGGAGGGTCCTTAAATTTGTAAAATGCCCTATAAATGCTGGCAGGGGTCCAGTAATGTTGTTCCCCATGAGGTCAAGAACAACTAAACTGGTCAAGTGCCCCATGAAATCTGGTAGCATCCCTGTCAGTTGATTTGACATCAGATGCAACTCCTGCAATTTGTTTGACGAACATTGTGGCAACCTCTCAATTAAATCCGTTATGTTTCCATGTGAGAGAGATTCATAGAGGTCTAGGATCCTCAGGTTGCATAGGCTCTTCAAGTTTGCCGTCGTCATGGTCATTCCAGGTCCAAAAAATTTACTATCTGATAAATCTAGAACTTGGAGTGAAATCATGTCTCCCAGCACATTTGGAAGGTTACCGTACAGACCGGTTCCCCAAAGGTAGAGATGCTTGAGATTGGTTAGGTTCCAGAACCAACAAGACTCAACTGGGTGGTCAAAGTTGTTTGAGAAGAGAAAAAGCTCCTCAAGTTTCGTAAGGTTCAATCGTGGGAGCGATTGGTTCGCACTTGTTAGCGAGCAATCAGAAAGGTCAAGAAACATTAGAGAAGGAATCATGTTCACCACATGAGGCCAATCAGCTACTGTGCCGAGGTTTATTGACCCCATGTTGAGGTATCTTAGAGAGGGTAGATGTGTTAACCACGATAGATCTGTGGAGTACATCTGAGAGCTTGCTAGGTCAAGATAGTGCAGCTTTGAGAGGTTACCAAGGTGAGAAGGCACCCCCCCAGAAAATGGTACACCGGCAAGGTTGAGATATCTCAAGCTCTTCAAAGAACCCAAAAACTCTGGAAGACGTCCGGTCGGCCCCTCGAGGTCATTCGCGCTGAGATCAAGGTACTCCAGATGATGCAAGGAGAGCAAAGAACGACTTATCTCACCGGCCAGACGGCCCAGACCTTCTCCATGAAGGTCGAGCTCGACGACATGGACGGTCAGGTTGCTGCACCGGACGCCTGTCCACCGGCAGCAGTCGTTTTGGCCTTCTTGCTGCCACGAGGCGAGGAGGCCTCCGGTGTCGCTGGTGATGCCTTGCTTGAAGGCCAGGAGGGCGTCCCGTTCCTGCGGCAAGCAGGCGGCGCGGGTCGACGGTGGCAGTGGCGCCTGCGCATGGCCGGTGAAGGAAAAGGCAGCGGCTGCTACAGCGACGAGGAGGAAATTGACTGTGGGATGCATGGTAGCTAGATAGGCTTTGCTTACAACAAAAAAGTTAATCTGGCAGCCGGTGGTGTGTGCACCCTTTTTGTAGTCTGTAGACGTCGGCGTTGTAGGCGGCACCACCCGCGAGGATGTGTTCGACGGTCGAGTCCTCCGTCATTAACGGTGCAATAATCCACCTAACCGTAGTTGCAGTATGTAATTAAGGCTGCCTCCAACGCACGGCGCGAAGTCGACACAAAAGGAGAGAGAGCGATCAACGTGGAAGAGAGAGATGGAAAACGTTCGTGAAAGCAAAACAGTGACGACGCGGCCGACGTCGCCCTCGCGTTGGCCTCACCGCGTTCGCGCCGCGCTCTGGAAGACTTGAAGACGCTCGCTCCGCGCGTTGGAATGTGGAGGAAAGCATGCATTTCACGTACGTCTTCTGACCCGTCGCCTGGCGTGAGCGAGAAGGGCATGCACTTCTAGTCTTGCTCATGCATGCAACATTGTACGTGAAATGTATATGTTGCACCATGCAATGTATATGTTGTATGTATGTATGTATGTATGTATGTATGTATGTATTATTATTATTATTAGTTGGAGGTGGATTAAAGAGATAAAAAACTTCTAAAATTAAAAATAGTTTTGAGATAATTAAAAACAATACTAAGATCGTTTTTAATTTAATCTATGCGTTATAATCGTTTGTGAACTACTTATTTCAAAAAGCAGCTAAATATTATTATTATCAATAATATTTAATTTGTATTTACATATTTAGTTGTATTTCACATTACGTAACAAATAAAAAATAGATTTAACTAAAAATAATAAACACATATAAATATTTTGGACCCACTGCTACCGCCACTATACCGCCTCATCTTTGGAGGGGTGGGAGCTAGTGGAGGTGCTAGTGAGATGTGAGTCCATACTAACACCTCTCTCCCACCTCCACTATTGAAAGGGGTGGGAGCTAGTGGAGGTGCTAGCTGACGTGATGTCTACGTGACACCACTACCACCTCCACTAGCACTCCAACCATTGGAGATAGCCTAATGCAGCGAAGCTGACGATGCGGTTGTGACATGGTTCGAATTTCGGGCAAAATTTAGAAAGTGAGATTTCGGATTTTGGTCAGAGATGAGATCCTAAATTACAGTTAGATGATTTTTTTAAAAAAAAATCAAATTGCTACAGTAATTTTAGAAAATTTCAACAAAATTTAAAGTGTTTTGATCATATTTTAAGTTTTTTAGACCGGATTTGGGATAGTACCTCTTAAGAATATCACCTTTCATGAATTTTTTTAAAAAAAATTGAATTTTTGAGACATTTTATAAAAAATAACAAAAGCACTGTCAAATTTTTATAAAAAAATACAAGGTTGATCATATTTTGAAAATTTTAAGTACTACCATCTTTATTAGTCTACGATCATACAGTACAATTTTTAAAAGAATTGAACTTCATTTGTTATCTTTGAAAAATCAAGAACTAAAGGAAGAGATAGTAACTGTGTAAGAATTTTATAAATTCACTCGAGTGCGATCATGATCCAAAATTTTTAGGAGAGCTTAAGAATTGCCTCAAAACCATTCTCTAAAATTTTTACAAATTTTACACTTGTTTTGGTTGCACAATCAAATCTATGCACCTCAGCTTTTTATCAAGACAGTAGCTCTGTCCGAATTTTTTTAAAAAAAATTCAAGCTTTATTATCATCTGTAAATTTTATGGAAACATCAGTTATGGGTCAGGATCATCCATAAAAATTTTCAAAATTTTCTAATATGGTTTATATCATTTTTTGTTCAATTCAAATTTGATGAGATTTCAATAATTTCAACTGAAATTTCAAAAATCTCAATTCAAAAAATTTCAAATTTGAATTTTACTTTTCAAATTTTATCTAAAATTTTAAATTTCGGCCCTCCCAGATATAGTCTGAAAACCAAGAAACCTTGGTTGACGAGCATACCGCATCGGGAAACGTATCCTCTGACGTACTGCTCTCAACGTGGGGCCCACACGTCAGTCACAGTACTGCAGAGAGCAGAACTTCAGTGCGTAACGATTGCGCTTTACGTGTAGGATTTGTCTGCCGCGAGCTATAAATAGATGGACCCTCTGATGTTGAAGGCGAGACTCGAGTCGAGAGTACCGTCGACCATGGGCGCCGTTTCTACTGTTCAGCGTTTACGTAGGATGGAAAATAGTGATCAGAGGGGTAAATATTTGAACAATATTTTTCTTCTAAAAAAATACGACTTTTCAGTAATTTAGGATGAATAGTAAAATCTGAATGAATAGAAAAATCAATACGATTTTAAAACCAAAAATTAATGTAACTTTCGATCTGCTAATTTGAATCCCATGAAACTTTACATGGACTCCCTCCATTCATTTTTATGAGACGTATTTTGATTTTGCACAAGGATTAAGGTTGCATTGAAATTGAGAAAGCTACAAGAGAATATGACTTAGATGCCCACACGATGTCCACACTTTGTTTTGGACAATGAAAAATATACTTTGTGTAGGTGGTAATGAATAAATGCATATGGTTAAGAGAGAATAAATAGGGGTACAGAGGGAAATGCTTTATTAAATCTACATACAAACCTTATATTTATGAATAAGACTATTTAAAAAAAAACCTTATAAAATTGAACGAGGAGAGTACCTTACTATTGATGTCAGGAGCCTATTTCAATCATCAATCGAATAAGTTGACGTTAAAATTCGGATCTGTTTCAAATTTAGGAATATTGCACAATAACCGAGGCAAAAGTACAAATGTCGATTTGAACTTGCTCGTGGGCTAAATATGATCTTGATGATTTTGAATAATATCCCTGTAAGTTCAACCTTCATTAGTTATGGTTTTGGTGTTAATGACAAATCTAATATTGAGATTATCCATTTAATGTGATTTTGTTATTAATGACAAATCTTATATCGAGACTAACCTATTTATTTAGAATATCTTTGATTAGTCTCATCACATTGAAAAATGGAAAACCCAAGGTATGTATGCGTATTCATTCTAGTATAAATTGCATACTTTGGATCCAAGTTAAAATATGAATGTCCCCATTATATTAACCACAAACGTGCATCATGTTTCCCAATCCACACATTACATTGATGCACATACTTAGGGGGAGTTTGTAGTTTAACTTGAAAGTCTCTTTGTATTGATCTAATTCTCATTGACACATATAAGGATCAAGACAAAGAAACTAAATTCTTAGTATATATTTGAATAAGCAATGCAGTATACTCATGGCAATATAGAATAAATCCCACATGGTAAACTCATGTTTATTCTATAGTTGATGACTTAGAGCAATGATCATCTCCATATAGTTTACACATAATGGATCATTACTTTTCATCAACATGAGTATATGAAAACTTGTGTAGTTAATATACTCATATCAATTTAAATGATAATTTAAATTGAGTTCATTTGTCTTGTTAATTATTAAAGAACATTTCATCATGTGTTGATGGTGTTCCTTGATTAATTAAGGACAAATGAATAGCTCTTAAGTATAATAAAGCATGAGTTGCATTATTGTACTTAAGACACATATAAATCATTCAAATTGATTTAGGTTGTGCTCATTGATCTAAAGGCATCCATTATGTGTTAATGGAGTGCAAGAGATAATTGAGGCAATCATGCATCTTGGACTAACTATTTTATGAGTTGTGATTGAGTTAGGTCCAAAGATGATGGAGGTGATTGAGAACGGGACAAGGACGACATCATGAGGTGATGGACGTCAAGAGAAGATCCCGAAGTCAAAGAAGAGGAGTCGAGTGATGATCCGGGGAGTTTAAGTGAAGATCATAAAGACCCCAAAGGGATTGCTTGCGTCTTGGCGACAAAGGTATAACTAGATAGGCTAAGGACTTTATAGTCTTTGAGTCTAAGGTTTTAGTGCCGTACTATTAAGAGGGTTGTTTCTAGCTTGAGCTTTATCATGTGTTGATGATCTCAATCGCGTTCACTCGAGCTCAAACCATTTGAATTTGGTGTTAGCATAAAGTTAACCATTTGGCATGTGTTGCGAATGGGTTAAATTTATGTTTGGTGTTATTGGTTTATGCTCTGATTTGCATATGTTGCAAGAGGAAGAACATATGCATTTGGTTTTAGCATAATGCTTTGATTTGCATGTGTTGCAAATAGGATAAGCAATATGCGTTGGCTTTTGCGTGAAGTTCACTTTTGCATGTGTTACAAATGTTGAAGCCTCATGTTTTGTTTTCATTTACAAAACAATATTTCTTAATCTATGTGGTTTTGCATGGAGCTAAGTTTTGCATGTGTTGCAAAAGGTGAGAGCTCATGCATTGTGTTTTAGCTTGTGTCTTGATCATATGTTGATCATTACAAAGGCTAAGTAAAGTTTATGGTTTGTGTTTGAAAAATGTGTTTTTGCAAAATGTTGTTTTGTTATTTGCAAATATGGTTTGAAAATAAGCTAGAGGTTATGGGTTTCAATCCTAGAGCATGTGTTGGCATTTGCAAATGTGTTTTGCAAAGTGTCGGGATCATGTGTTGATCCTTGCATGGCTAGAGGATTAATCTTATAGCTTTTCGGGTTATTTGCAAATGTGTTTTGCAAAAGTTATTTTGATCATGAGTTGATCATCATGGCTCAATATTTGATGTTAGTGACTCTTTATAGCTTGTAGTCATGCCTTTCATCAAGTCTATGCGAGGGATTTCGGAAAATCAAATTTAGACTTGAATGACTGCATTAGAGTTTGGTTTTGGTGATATTTAAAAATATCTATGGGTGCTTAAATCATGAAAATGGATGGAGATTGTAGCCCTCGTGATAAGCTTCGCATAGAATCAAAAATCACCCAAATCGGAGTTCGGAGTAAAAAGTTATGAGTGTTTTTTTGTTGCTGATTTTTGTATGGGCGGTTGGACCGGCCCGGGTCCGGTCGGACCGGCCGGGAGGGCAGTTGGACCGGCCGAGGCGGTCGGACCGGCCGGGAGGGCGGTCGGACCGGCCCGAGGGCGGTCGGACCGGCAGGCGGTCGGACCGCCCGGTCCGTCGAGCCGGCGGGCGGTCAACCCGCCCCAGCGGCTTGTTTTTCGAAACTTCGCATTTTCGGTGTTTTGCTGACTTTGTGAAGGCGGTCGGACCGGAAGGCGTGCGGTGCGACCGGCTGGCGGTGCGACCGGGCCGTGAGCGGTCCAACCGGCCTTGCAACGGTCGAAAATCCGACCGTTGCTCTGTGAGGAGCGGTTGGACCGGATTTCTCGGGTTTTGCCCTGTTTTGCCCCCAAACAGCTAGTTTTCTTGTGGGAGGCTATAAATACCCCCTTGGGGGGCTTGGGCATGTTGTTGTTGCTGTGTTTTGAGGTTGAGGGAGTGAAGTGCATGTGTTGCTCTTCCCATTTGGTTCTTGAGCTTAAGAGTGTGATCGCTAATTGCATGTGTTGCAATTAGTGAGTGGTTTGAGAGGCTCTTGTGCATGTGTTGCACTTGAGTGAGGCCTTGTGCATGTGTTGCACTTGGTGATCACCGAGGAGCGATTCGTTGTGCCGGTGAAGTTCGAGCGAAGGGCGGCTTGTTACTCTTGGAGGTTGCCGACTCCTAGGCAGCGTGGCGTCGTCTTGGGAGCTCTCAAGGTGTGAAAGCCCTGCAAGTTTGTGAAGGTTCGGGTTGAGCTACGGCATAGCGTGAAAAACCACTCTAGTGGAAAGAGGCGGGTGCTCGGCGGGAGCCGGTCCGAGTGGTCGGGCTAGCCTCAAGCGTGGACTAGGGAGACCAAGCAAGTCTCCGAACACCACGGAAAAAGCGTCGTTTGTCTCTTGTCTCATTTACATTCAAGTATTTACATTGTTGATATATTCATGATTGCTTGATTGTAGAATTGCTTAGTATTATTGATTAGTTCAATTTAGCAATTCTAGCTTAGAGACATAATTTAGTTAGTGCACATAGTGAGCCTAGTTTATTTAGGCTTTAATTTTCAAAACCTAGATTATCGCTTCCGCATATAAATTAATTAGGTTTTGATTTAGGGGTTGAATTAGAGCGATTGTGTGGGAGTATCAAAGTGAGCGATCGAATTTTGTAAAACGCCTTTTCACCCCCCCTCTAGGCGCATCCTCGACCCTACAATCCCCACAAGTCATAGCAAGTAAGAACAACAATGAAATAGCCCTCAAATATGTAAGAACACGATTTACCACGGATCATTCCTTTTCAAGCCAAAAACATGTTCCTTGAGAAGAACTTTGGAGATCATGTTAAAGCTTGCATAGATGATTGGGATATGATCTATAGAAGATTCATTTACCAATCATTCATTCTTGGCAACACAAGATCAAGAAAGAAACCAAGATTCATTTACCAATCATTCATTCTTGGCAATACAAGATCAAGAAAGAAACCAAAAGGAGTTCAAAATGAACTAAAAAAAGGAGGGAGACCAGAACTTGAGCAAGAATAAATTCTAATAGATCTTGTTGGGTTGGAACATATTTTAGATGAATTTCTCAACCTCTTATACATTCTAGATCTAGTAAAAACACAACAAATAGAAGGAGGTGAAGTAAACCTCAAATTGCATTAAAGAACTAAGTAAAAAATGTAAGAAATAAAATAAAATTTAGAATATAGATGAATTTGAATCTTGAAATGCTTAGAGAGAGATAGTTACAAAGCCACACTTTTAGGTGGGCAAAACTCAAAGAACCCTTCTCTAAGACCTCTCTCAGACTTGGTGTAGAGAATCCATCCATCTATTTTTAGCATATTAGAAGCAATCTCCACCCTTAGATGACCTTATTGATCTTTAAGAAACCTTATCAAGAGTTAAGATTCACTCTCTCACACATACATAGGCTAACTCGTAACCCAACAACATAACAAGTTTTAATCATTAATACTAACTTAACCACTACTCTATCCATAAATACTTGATTCACCTATCCTCATTCGCTTAAGTAGAGTTCAAGTTAGCATCTTATCCATCCACTTGTCATTCCGGTTTGCAGCAACTTTCAGGCTTTAGTCATCTTCTAACATCATCTTGACCGCCTACACTGGCAAAGGCAACTCCTAGTGACCCTGGGCGGCTGTCTGGGCTCTGCAGCGAGACCCACCTAGTCTTCCCTCTCACATATGACAGTGTTTTCCTAGCCAAACGTTCGCTATAGTTAGGTTTGTCTAGGCTCCAAAAAATTCTTAGCTCTGTCATTGATCGTCTGGATCTCAGTTCTCCTAGTCTAATCCCTATCTCCTTCACCTCACTATGACTTAGCTCCGAAACCCTGCAACTATCTCAGACAAGTAAAACATTACATAGCATTGCTTAAGATAACATGCAACATGTAATCTGACGAGGATCGCTGACTAGTCAAACATCTGAAGATCCCACATTGGATCATTTAGGCTGCGACCACCTTAGGTCATGACCACTCAATACCACGACCTCTCAAGGTCATGACCACTGAAGGGTGCCTTGACCACTCAAGGTCATGATCACTCAAGGCCACAACCTCTCAAGATCACACCCACTCAAGGCGCCACGATCACTTAGCTCAAATTGCTCAAAACCAAAGCAAATTTATTTCAAATTCAAATCAGAGTACCACAAGCTTAATAATAATTAAATAATCATCACAAACATGGGCAGACCACACCATGTACATGGTCTCTCAGCTTTATCAACTTATCCCAAAACTTTTGGATGCATGGCCAATCCACACCAGCTTGCAATGAAGAACAAACCACTAGGAATGGGCATTATTTCACCAAAATCGAAAAACCAAACCAAATCAAGCTGAATTAACCAACAAAATTGGTTTTTCAGTTATCAATTTGGTTTTTATTTCAGCACTATTTGGTTAATAGTTTTCGGTTCGACTTGTCTGATTGGGAAGCCGAACGAGCCGAACACCAAATAGGCTTCGAGTCACTTGCGCAAATTCCCCAAAAGCAACCCTAGATCTAATTGCTCCACCATTTAGCCTCCTCCCTTCACGCTGCCTCCCTCGGTGGCTGAGGCTCCTCCCTCTGTGCCACCTACCCTCCTCCGTCGAGCTCCCTCAATGGTCGACGCATCCTCTCGACTCCCTCAACGCCTCCCCCTCGTCACTGCTTGCCCTCATTCGTCGAGCTCCACCGATGACCAACGCCTCCTCCCAGCTCCCTCGGCCCTCCTTCCCCGGTGAGTCGGTGCCTCCTCCCTGGTATAATTTACATGAGGATACAGTTGAGTTCTTTCAATTCTCGAGTCAATTTCAAAATATGTGTGGTCACCCTTAACAAATGCTAAATATATAAACACTAAATTCATCTTCAGGGGATATGGTGCATCTGCAAATTAAAAGCAAAAATATAATGAGATACATAACAAATACAATTCAGTTCGATTTTCAAATTTGAAACGACAATTTCGGTTTCTAGTTTCCAAAAACCTAAAATTTTTAAACTAAAAAACTGAACCGATTACATAAAAAACCAAATGCCCACCCCCCTAGGAACCACATGTGACCGGGAAGGACAAGGCTGCAGTACTCTGTTGTGTTTCACAGAGAGAAAGATGCAGGAGAATCTCCATGGCCTAGAGTACCTCTATAATCTTTTTTCTTAGTTTTTACTGGTACATGGGTTGCCAAAATGTGAAAGTTTAAATCTACTTATATACTCTGGGTACGACTAGTTTGAGTTTACCCTCAAACTAAAAAAAAAATAAGGATACTCTCCTAAGATGACATGTGTCTTCTTCTCCATCCACCTCGACCCTTTCTCTCTTCTCTCTTCCCTCACTTTCCCCGCCTCTTTTCTTTTCTCTCTAAAACAAAAAATTAAAATTAGAAAATTTTAAACAGGAAGTCATACACTTTATCATACAGGAAATCCTCCATTAGGTGTGGATCTAGGGGTGGTGCAGTATGCTGACACCTCTAAAAAATTTGAAAACGCTCTAAGATCATCTCTTCAAAATATCAAATTTGTTGATTGAATTGGTAGCACTTTTCATGGTTTGAAATTTTTAAGACCTTAGAACTATTTGTATTGTATTTTTAACACATTTCAAATATATGTGTTGGATTTATGTTGTTACGAAATCATTATGCAAGACTATAGCATTGTACGTTTGAATTGTGCACTCTTATATCAAGCTTTTCAGTTCCACCACTGTCCTCCACGATGCTTTCTTGAATAGCACTGTCCTCCACGATGCTTTCTTGAATAGAAGGACACAAAACACTAGCCACAAGACCAGCATGAATCCCAATCCAAGTCCAAAATAAAAGACCTCTGGCTCAGAACCTTGTTCATTTATGTAGGGACCCGGATTACCAAATCCGAACCCTCTGTGTTTCAACCGTGCTAGTCCAGGAACAGCTAGCACACACAGTCGTACAGTGATGATAACACAGACATATCATAAAGTAAATAACAGTAACAAGCAAAAGAGTGTAAACATCATCATCATCACATTATTACAAGTATCGAGCCTTACGGCTTAAGTGTGAAAGTAGCAGCGGAAATGTAGCAACAAAAAGAGCCAGTCAATGTGCCCACAGGCAACCGACTGGGGTACGCTCCCTAGAAGTCCGGATGATCCTCCTCATCAAAGTCTTCACCACAGATGTCGAACGGTGGAAAGCAGGCTCTTGGATTGCCATCTCTGATCCCCTCCTCTGCTTTATGGAATAAGCAGCCCCGCAATGAAAAGCGAGGGTGAGTATGCAACATACTCCGCAAGTCTTGGAAACTTAATGCAAATAACTAAATGCAAGGCTTGAATAAAGGAAGGCATATAGGATTCATTTGCATAAAGCGAAATTGAAATTTAAATAGAAGTAATAATTTCATAAAGCAGCATTTAACAAAATGTAAATAACATAATTAATTAAATTTGAAGTATAACAATTTTCCAGGTTCCAACTACCTGGTTGGCTCCAACCGCCAAACTAAGTCCGGGAGTTCCAACCACTCACGGATTCCCAACCACATTTTCATTTTAAACCAAATCCATAATTTTCCATTTAAAACCAAAACCATAAAATCTACTATGTGAAAGCGTTCACGCTTGCCCTTATCCGTAGAGCACGGCTACTCAAGTAGTTTTAACTCTGCGAGTTTGTACACTTTACCCACGACATGATCAACCCTTGTCGCCATGCAATTAACACACTTCCTTTGGTGTGTCAGCAGGGAGATCATGACAAGGCCTTTACAATGCATAATACCGCTACCGACTCCGTCCGCTGAGGTTTCACCGCTGTTAGGGAATCCACCCAGTACAGAAGCCCCCTCTTGCGCCTTGCAAGTGTCCTCCCGACAAATCGCACAACCCAATGGCGAAGTCAAATAACGATACATGCAAATTACTTAGCCAGGTCGTACCCATAATAGACATGTGGTTGTACTGTATAGCATGGCCCAAGGTAACACACGACCGGTCCTTAATTGACTAGGGCGGAACAATCACATTCCAAAATTTTGTGCATCCCGCACCCGCCATACAACCATCCGCCCCGGTCTAAACTATTTTTCACTTTTATTTTTCAAATTAATACCGGCAACACCAATTGCCATATTTTCACAATTCAATTTGAATCAAATATGAAAGCATTTCCATAATGGTAAGGTACCGACGTGATTAAGCATGGCTAAGCATTTTCTACCGTCCCATAATACCAAAATGATTATTATTAACAGCAATTAATTTTCCTAGAGTGTCAATGGTTGTCAAAATGAATATCAATGTGGGTATAGCAATTTGGCATTTATCTAAGCATTTAAAATGACGTTAAAGTCTGATGCAAATAATAAGCATGCAATAATTTAAAACAAAATAACATTTCATAAACTTGGGATCAATATGGTCAAGGGAGACTTGCCTTCAACCTCTCATTCTTGCTACCTCCGTCGGATGCTCACTCGCTCAACGGCTGCTGCGTCGTCTACCTTGAAATGAGATAAAAATAAATAAAACAAAAATAAATAAAATCCAAAAATTCAAAAGAAAGACACCAGTAGATAGATCTTGATTTTAGATGAATTTAGAAATTTAAATCGTTCGAATCGGAGTTCGAACGGAGGAGAACGGGCCTTCCGAAGTCTCACGGGAGAGAAAATCAGAAATTAAAAGAAGATGACACATGTCGCGCTGTGATTCACTGGGATTTTGGATTTTCGGAAATAAAAGAAAATAACACCCACTAACATGTGGGGTCCTGGTGTCGGTGACACGGTTCACATGGACTGGGTTCACAGAGGGTTACACGGCGATGTGTGAGGTGGTGATGTGGCATGATGACGCGGCGGACACATGGGCACTAGGGCACACGTGGCGGTGACGTGGCGCTGACATGGCGAACCACGGACGAAATAATGATGATGTGGCGCCGATGTGGTAGCCACATGGACCTAGGGCGAACGTGGCGCACACGCGGCGACACGACTCTGCTGACTGGGACCGCTACTCGGATCAGGGCTGAGCTGGCGACATCGTGGCACACATGTGGCTGGCACGCGGCGCCACGCGGCAGACACGGTGACACGGGGAGGTGACAAGGCAGCTGAGGCTTACTGGAAAAAAAACGTGGCTCAGATCCAGGCGTTGAGTGACGATCCAACGGCGACGCGGTGACGGAGCGGTCGTGGCGACGTGGAACACTGTGGGACGCCGATGAAGGATCCGACGGAGGAGATCACACGAGGAAGCCGACGGCAACGGGCGGCGCTATTTCACCGGCGCTGGGAATGACGACATGCCAACCGGCGAATGAGTGACGGAACGAGCAGAAGGGTTAGTGAATCTGGAAGAGGGTGACGAGATGAACTCAACGGTGCCAAGAAATACGGCGGAGACTCACCGAAGAGGGAAAAAGAGGCGGCGGAAGGGCTCGGGCACGGCTGCGTACTCCGGCGAGGTTGTGCAGCCACCAGACGGCGTCTTCGCCGACGAGAGAGGAGGGAAAAGAGGCGGCGCGAGGTGACGAGTGCGGCGCTGAAACCGAGAGGGCTTAAATAGCCTAGAGGCGACGGAAATGACGCGAAGCGAGGTTGGTCGCGAGCTAGGGTTGCTGGCCATGGCGGCTATTTCGGGGCGACGTGGCGCACTGTTGGCCGTGGGATATGGATTAGACGGGCGAGGTGAAGGGACGCGTTAGGGTTTGGCGATGTACAGGAGTGGGCCGGCGCGAAAAACAGCCGTTGGATTTAGATCCAACGGTGGAGAGAAGGGGTGAGTTAGGGTTAGAAAATAGATTGTGGGTGGCGGCGCTGATCTTGACCGTTGGATCGGCGATCAACGGTGGAGTGCTAGGGTTTTCTCGACTGGTTGGACTGGGCCGGCGCGAACGGTGAACAGAAACGGGCCAAGAGAGAGATTCGGCCCGAAAGGAGAAATGAAAAGAAATGGATTTCCGAATTAAATAAAATACCAGAAAATCCAATAAACTTCAAATACTTCAAATAAATAGCAAATAAATTCAAATAAATCTCCAAAAATACAGAAAAATTCAATGAAGCACAAGGAACCCAATAAAAATAAGAAATAATTAATTTGAAGTTTAGATTAATTAAATTAAATCCTTGTTGACTTTAAAAATTCAATTTAAGCTGAAATTTATTCGAATAAAATGCAAGGATTCGGATTTTGAAAATCAAGTCCAGGAAATTGAAAAACGGAATGTTACAATTTATTCTCAGATATGGCCTTGCTTTGATGCATCATCACTTGAACAATTCTTCTGAAGACGAGGACCGCAGAGACCACTGTTTACATTGTACATGAATGAATTTTCCGCATAGAGTGTGTCCAATTGTGATCTTGATGGTATTCTCCCCGTAAGATTGTTATATGATAAGTCCAAATAGCTCAAGTATGTTAGATTTGATAGGCTTAGCGGGATCTATCCGGAAATCTTGTTCTTCATGAGGTCTAGTGATTCTAATGATCGCAGTCGCAGGGCCCCAATCATTTCTGGAAGTTTTCCTCTAAATTGATTCGATTCAGGTTAAAAAGCCCACCAAGAGAACCTACATCTTCTGGAATTTCACCTGTTGTAACTTGTAACTTGTAAGTGTTTCGGAGATAAGTACTCAATGCTCACCATGTCCACAACTGTGTAGCCATAATAACGCTCTTGCCCCTTCACGACCGTGAAAAGTTTGAACCATCATCATCATAGTGGAGCGAGAGCTGCTTCTATACTTTTCTTTTTAACAGTTACATAAATATTAAAATATAAATAAAAGATAGATGGTGATTACTTATCTTTTCGCTTGTTTCAAGATTTGTGCATTTTATATTAGAATAGAAAGCATTGAAACACTACTCTGAGTGAGCTTTCCAAGTGAACCGTAATAAGGATCTATCATTGCTGTTAAATTTGACAAGTGCCTGGGTAAGGAACCTGATAATCCATTGCCTGCTAGATTCAAATGATACAGATGTCCAAGGTTGGTGATGGCTGTAAATGTGCAGGATATCCCTAGAGAACATATTGTAGCTTAGTCGTAGAAATTGCAAGCCCACCAGGTCTCCAATCCACATAGTCAATGTTCCCAAGGACTTATTCCGTGCTCGATCCAGGTAATATAGGTCGTTGCATCCTTGCAGAAAAGACGGGAACTCGCCAGAGCAGCTGCTGGCACTTGATGCTAAAAGTTCGATGCCTTCCATCCCAAAACATCGAAAAAGAGGAGGAGAAGCAAGAGCTTGGCAGTGGAATGCATGGTGGATATAGGATTATCGGTTGCTTTCCTACAGCAACAAGCTTTAATCCAGTGCGTGTGCGGTGTGTGCATCTTTAATTTAACTAGCATATATAGACAGTGCTACTATTACTGCCACAGTTCAGTCGACGGTCGGAGTCGTTGGTCGATTCAGCTTGGCTAGCCACGTTGATTGATACGACGGCGGCGTTTGATCGAGTGACTGATGCACCCGAGATATCACGGTGGTGGACTGGTGGGTAGAACGTCAAGGAAAATACTGCAGTGCCGTAGACGTCAGGCAGTTCGATCCATGGCGTTAGCCGTGGTTGATTACTGCAAGTGATCGCTTTGGCAAAACGTAGGCTGACGAACGAACCCGGCCATGCATCCCGCGCGTTGCCACAAGTTCTTGCTCGATCCTCAGTCCACGGCATGACAGCTTGTCATCGCAGCCGACGGACCTGTTGAAGATGTCCACTGGAATCAATTATAGCGATGATTATATTTTTATATTTATTATTTATTATCTTATTCTTTAAATAATATCATTATTATTTATTAACATACTTACAAGTATGTGATTTGTTTTTGAAATTGTTAACACCAAAATTTGGTGCCTATAGCCAATTTGGCAGGCACGGCCTACTTGATAGTAAAAGCCGATTTGGAAGAATCGGGTTAAATATGGATAAAGGAATTTAACTTACATAGGCTCAAAGGGGAGTTTGTATTTCCGAGGTTGAGACTAATATGTTAGCATCAGAATTCGGCAAGATATATGACTGCTTTGTAAGGCCAAGTCAAAATGTGGATATCTAGCTGATATCGGTTCAAATAAGGAATTTTATCCCCACGAATTGAAGGCCGATACGTACTATGGTTTATGACGAATTGGAGAAGGACACTATCAGCCTACACGCTATAAAAAGGGTCGCGACTCATGAGGCAAGGCAAAAAGGATATCCAACAATCAATCAAACAACTCGCATATACTTTTATTTACTTTATGTCGAATAGGAATAGCTTTTGTAATTTAAAATATCTTTGTAATTCATTTTTTTATCAATAAAGTTGCTCATCACCACCACAAATTAATATTAAGCATAAGAAAATGCCTATTCATTAATCAACGGTCCAGATTTATTTCCCCCTCTTACCCCAAGGGAAGGAAGTGATGCATCCTAAAAGAGCTCAATAAGAAATATCTCAGCCAAAATAAGTACCACCTAGATGGATTATGAGTTTCTAGGTAGCCACTGTTACGGCACACACTATGCATGCATAATGCTTTCCTACTTGTGCTTTGGGCTCCAACAACCTTAAAAGTGCTTATCAAGAATTCAAGATCATCTTCAGGGACTACCTTCAATGTGAGGTCAATAGGGGATAATGGGCGATTTCCAGAAACTTCCATCCAAGTCCGGATGCAGCTTGTGACGAAACACCCACTTGCCAGTGACAATATTGACGGCAGGCGGTCGAGGAACAAACTCCCAAGTGGCATTAGCCTGAAGAGCCTTGACGAATACTCATACCAGGGGTACCCCACAGCAAAGTATGCATCTATTTCAAGATCGTATTTCACTCAGTCATCTATACTCGAGGACCAAACCGCTGGCATCATTGCGGAGTGCGGGAGGGGATATTACCAAAGCCTCCGTCCCTCACAGATGGGATTATCCCTAAATACTGGCTGGATCGCCAGATGAACCATCTTGGGCCCAGCTCTAGGCCCAAGGGGACACGAAGGATCATCGGCCTCGATCAAGCCCTCGAGGCGCTCAGGCCGAGCTCTTGATCGGACCTCCCGTAAACTCGACCAGGCCTGGTGAGCCACAGCAAAACTCCGCCTCAACGGCCCCCGCCACGACACCAGTCGGCTCTGATCTGGTCACTCGCCCCATGGACACGACGACCATACTAGAGCAGGTGGCTCCTTCCCGAGGTGGCGTGGGGGCCGCTAAGTCAAGCGCCCGTCCTTTCGCCCCGTCAGGCGCAGTGGAGGGACGCGCTCCGTCCCAAGGCAACACCAGAATACGGCGCAAGCAACGTCAGCATCTAATAGGCGAGCAGAGGGCAAGTGCGCACCTTCCCGGCGGAACACTGTCAGCTGTGTCTACCAACCCAGCATGGGATGAACAGGAATCTGTCAGTCACCAGGACCGAAGACCGGGACTCCCGGGCATAGCATAACCCTACATCTTTCCTCCGAATTCCCGTGTAACCTACCCCCTCCGTCTATATAAAGGGAGGCAGGGCCCTTAGGGAAAGGGGACTCTCTCATTTTTTGCACATTCATTCATTCGTTCATTCGCTTTCTACCACGCCTGCTCATCCGACCCAATTCGGGCCCTCCGACCCGAGCGAGCGTTCTTAGCTCCCGAGCTCCCTCACTCGGACGAGTGCTAAGGGTCTGTCCTTAGCCCTCGCTTGTAATCCATCACACTCTGAGCAATGAGATCCACCACCACGAACTGGACGTAGGGACATTTCGCCCGAACCAGTATACATCTGGGACTTCCTTAGTCTAACCATTCAAGGAGAGGGGACGCGCGACCCCTATACTTACAAATTTACTTGCCGGTTATACGAAACACCAACAAGCCTCAAATTCTTCTGTCATAGCTGTGCGCCAATTTGAGTCAGCGAGTGCTCCACGGTAGGTTTTGAGCGGAGAAAGTGAAACATGCAAATTCGATCGTTTGGCGAGCGACCAAAAGCGGACTTATACGGTGTGCATCACGGTGGGCATTGGCCACCGGTGCAATAGGAACGATCAGAGGAGGATTGCTGGTGCATCGTGTGGCCGCCTGAGCCAGTGGAGCTGGTGATGCAGGAGGCGACACGACATCCGGAGGAACGATGCTGGCTGGTGGAGACCCAGCAGTGAGAGACGGCCCAGCTGAGCCGGTTGGGGAAGTGACCGAGTGGTCGAGCGTGGGAGGAGCGACCGAGGGGTCTGGCCCAGCAGAGCTACCCATAAGGGGAGGTGGCCCAACATCGCCATCGCGAGTGCCGGCGTAGAAGCATCGTCGTCGACCAAAGAACCAGTATTTGGTGGTGCCCTCGGCTCTTGCTTGCAACAACGGCCCGTCTTGAGAACACGACGGGGGCAGCAGAGCGGTGATCTATAAAAAGACGCATACCCAGAGGCAGCGGAGAAGAATCCATGTCGCACAAAAAATCGAGGTCAGTAGGCGACGGCGCTACGGCCGAATCAGCAAATGGAAAAGAGGCTTCATCAAATGTAACGTGGCGGGATATGATAACCCTGTTGGAGCCCATGTCAAGACACCGGTAACCTTTATGCTCTTGAGAGTAGCCAAGAAAAACACAAAGAGTGGAACGGGGAGAAAGCTTGTTGGCGGTGGTGGCAGAAAGGTTAGGGTAACAACGGCATCCAAAGACGCAAAGATGATCGTAAGAGGGAGGGGAGCTGTGGAGGGCTTGGAAGGGGGTGCCGTGAGATAGGGTCTTGGTAGGAAGACGGTTGAGAAGATAAGTGGAGGTGTGGAGAGCTTCGACCCAATACTGGGGTGGAAGACTGGCCTGAAGAAGAAGAGTACGTAGAACATCGTTTATAGTGCGAATGGCCCATTCAGCTTTGCCGTTTTGTTGTGATGTGTAGGGACACGACATGCGAAGGGCAATGCCGTGTTTAAGGAAAAAAGAGTGAGCGGAGGAGTTGTCGAACTCGCGTCCGTTGTCACATTGAAGACTTTTAATGGTATAGCCGAACTGGGTGTGGACGAACGTAAAAAAGTTGGAAATAGTGGAAAAAGTTTCTGATTTTAAACGTAGGGGAAAAGTCCAAAAGTAATGCGAGCAATCATCAACGACAACTAAGTAGTACTTGTAACCAGAGACACTGGCAATAGGGGAGGTCCAAAGATCACAATGCACAAGGTCAAAATTATGAAGAGCACGCGAGGTGGATGAAAAGAAAGGTAAACGAATGTGTCGTCCAAGTTGACAGGCATGCAGAGAGTATCATGAGAGTGGCTAGTACATGAAATAGCAGAAGTGCGAACTAAATGATGAAGAGCGTCGGCACCAAGATGACCAAGGCGGCGATGCCAAAGAGTAGATGAGGTGCTGGCGACCATGGCTTGAGGACAGGTGGGGTGCGACAACAGAGGATAAAGATCTCCAGTGCTATTGCACCTGGCTATGAGACTCCTGGTCTGAAGATCCTTCACAGAAAGACCATAAGGATCAAATTCAACAGAACAGTTGTTATCGATAGTAAAACGACGAACAGAAACAAGATTCTTAATAATAGATGGACTAACGAGAATGTTCCAAAGAGAAAGAGAACCATGGGAAGTGGGGATGTGGGTGGAGCCAGTGGAGGTGACCGGAAGAAGAGAACCATTGCCTACAACAATGTTGGATGGAGTACGAGAAGAGGGAGGATGAGCACTGGAAAGGTTACTGGCATTTGACGTCATGTGGCTGCTAGCACCAGAGTCCATATACCACTCCGTGGATGGCGATGGGTGCAGCGAGACAGTGCTGAAAGCATTTGCAAGTGCAGCCTGATCCCAGCCAGTGCAGGCGCCAGCAGTAGACGGCTGAAACACGGGTGGCTGGAATGGGCTGGTCGGTATGACACCAACAAGGAAGGTCCACCACCGGTGCGAGTCTTTGCATGGCGTAACCGAGGCGCCCAGCGTACCCGATTGCTGACAAGAGTGTGCTGAGGAGGAGCAGGACGTGGCACCGAGCCGCCGAATGAAGGACGCGTCGCACCAGTACTAGCCGGCCAGACCTGGACGGTGCCCGTCCAAGGATTGAAAAAGGACGGAGGCCACCCGCCGGCCTGCGAGCCTGGAGACGCGCCGGCAACTCCGGTGTTGTTTTGCTGGCGGAACTTGCGACGACGGTGATTGTTGGGGCGATTGCCACCTGACGTTGGCGCGGAGCCACCAGCTGCCGATGGGGCGCTTCGGCGCTGTCGAGACTTCGTTAAGCGCCATTGAGAGTGCCACCACATGCGCCATTGAAATCGGCGAGACCCCCTGGCGCTACCTTGGGTGGTGGAGAGGAGAGCCGTCGACGATGCTTTGGAGCGATCTGCAATGGTGATCTCCTCCAGCAGAAGTTTGTTGCGGACGTCTTCAAAGGATGGAAACGGTTTCTGGCGGTGAAGACCCGTCATGTGGACGAATCGTTCGTTGAGGCCGCAAAGAGTGGCGAGGACAAGGGTGCGGTCAAGGACCGGTTCGCCCAAACCCCCAAGTTGATCTGCCATGGATTTCAATTTGCGACAATAATCAGAGATGCTGAGATCACCTTGGACAAAAGTGTGAAAGTTCAAGCTCCATTAAGTTGGTTTTGGTGTTAATGACAAATCTAATATTGAGACTAACTCTTTTGATAATCATAATATTGATTAGTCTCAATTGTTAATTAATGATAAATCTTTTTATGAGACTAACTTTTTTATTGAGCTTAACTTTTATTAGTCTCTTTTGGATGAAAAAGATGGAAATATCAAAGTCTCATTGAAAAATGGAAAACCCAAGGTATGCACTCGTATTCACTTCTATTGTCTTATTGCATACTTAGGATTTAAGTTAAAGGATGAACTCTTCCACTACTTTAGCTCAAATATGTGCATTATGTTTCTAAATCTATATATACATGAATGCACACATCTAGGGGGAGTTAATAATTTAACTTGATGTTTCAATAGTATTGATCCATATCCTCTTTCCAAACAATATATAGGATCAAGACTTTCAAACAATCCTTTGAGTATATGTAACTTGTGTAGTTGTAGTATACTCATATTAATATGGGATAAACTCAAATGCTATCTAAGATTGATTATGTGCATATTGATTCCAAGTTCAATTATTTCTATGCACATATCTAATGGAGTATATTCTATAGTTGATGGTTTACAATGTATTGATCCCTTTCCACCAATTCATATAATATTTGGATCATTACATTCCATCATATTGAGAATATGAAACTTGTGTAGTTATATATACTCATATCAATTTAAATTAAGTTTAAATTGAGTTCGGTTGTCTTTCAATCAACTAAAGAACATTTCATCATGTATTGATGGTGTCTCTTTGTTGATTAAGGACAAGCAGAAAGTTCTTGAGTATAATGAAGCATTAGTTACATCAAAGTACTCAAGACATCTTTTAATCATTCAAATTGATTTTGGTTGTGCTCAATCGATCGTAGAGGCATCCATTATGTGTTAATGGAGTGAAAGTGATGATTGAGGCAACCGTGTTTGTTGGACTAACCTTTTCCATAAGTTGTGAAGTAGGTTAAGTCCGAGAAGAGAAAGAATCGAGAACGAAAAGTCATCATGTGTTGATGAGTTTCAAGAGAAGATCCCGAAGTAAAGAGAAGGGCTAGAGAAGGTTCATCATGTGTTGATGAACAAGAAGAAGAATTGATTTGATCATGGAGAGAAGATGTTTGGAAATCATAAAAGCTCCAAGTGGAACGCTGAAGGCAAATGTATAACTAGCTAGGGCTAAGTATGTTTTCCTAGTCTTTTACCGGTCTCGGTGTTTGGATGGGAGACCGGGTTGCTAGTTAGGTGCCATACTATTAAGGGGGGTTGAGTCTTTTAGCTTGAGCTTCATCATGTGTTGATGAACTCAATCTGGTTCACTCTAGCTCACTCTCTTTGTTTGGTTTTTGCATGAGCTAAGTTTTGCATGTGTTGCAAAAGGTGATAGCTCATGCATCGGTGTTTTAGCTTGTGATTTGATCATGTGTTGATCATCACAAAAGCTAAGTAAAGTTTATGTTTTGTGTTTGCAAAATGTTGATTTGTTATTTACAAATGTGATTTGCAAATAAGCTAGAAGTTATGGGTTTCAATCATAAGGCATGTGTTGGCATTTGCAAATGTGTTTTGCAAAGTGTCGGGATCATGTGTTGATCCTTACATGGCTAGAGGATTGATCTTATAGCTTTTCGGATTATTTGCAAATGTGTTTTGTAAGAATTATTTTGATCATGAGTTGATCATCACATGGCTCAATATTTGATCTTGTTGACTCTTTCTAGCTTGTAGTCATGCCTTTCATCAAGTCTATGTGAGGGATTTGAAAAATCAGATCTTAGACTTGAATGACTACATTAGAGTTTGGTTTTGGTGATATTTAAAAATATCTATGGTTGCTTAAATCTTGAAAATGGGTGGAGATTGTAGCCCTCGTGATAAGCCGCATAGAATCAAAGATCACCTAAATCGGAGTTCAAGTAAAAGTTATGGCTGTTTTTGTGTCTCTTGTGAGAGGTCATACTGCGGCACTTGAGGTCATACATTTGGGCGGTATGACCGCTAGAAAATGTGATATGACCGTGTTCAACCAACGGCTAGTTTTCTAACCGTTGGCCCGAGGGCGGTCATACCGCCGGTGGGCGTATATGACCGGCCTCTCTGCCAATTCGATAAAAAGCCCCCAACGGCTAGTTTTTCTTATGGAGGCTATATAAAGAGCCTTGGGGGCTGGCATTTGGGGGTTGTTGGTTCCATTGAGCATATGGGTGAGGTTGTGCATGTGTTGCATACTCATATTTGATTTTTGAGCTAAGAGTGAGCTCTAATTGCATGTGTTGCAATTAGGAAGTGGATTGATTGCCTCTTGTGCATATGTTGCACTTGAGGGAGCCATTGTGCATGTGTTGCACTTGGTGATCACCGGAGTGCATGTGTTGCACTAGGTGAAGCTCAGCGGAAGGCTTGGCTTGTTACTCTTGGTGTTTGCCGACACCTAGGCGGTGTGGAGGCGTCGTCTTGTGATGAGCTTCTCGGCGAAGGTTGTGAAAGCCCGGCAAATTGTGAAGGTCGGTGCTCGCCTACCGGAGGCGGGAAGAGCAACCACTAGTGGATTTGAGGCGGGTGCTCAATTCGTGGAGCAGTCCAGTTTGTTTGGGCTAGCCTCAGCGTGGATTAGGGAGACCGGCAAATCTCCGAACACCACGGTAAAAAGTATCGTGTCTCTTATATCATTTACATTCAAGTATTTACTTTGTTGCTATATTATTAATTGCTTGATTGTGTTAGAATTGCTTAGTTTTGCTTACTTGTTCAATCTAGTAATTATTGTGTAGAGACCAAATTGAGTTAGTGCACTAGTGAGCCTAGTTGATTTAGGTCTTAATTGTCAAAACCTAGTTTATCACTTCCGCATTATCCTTGATTAGGTTTTGACATAGGGGTTGATTAGAGCGAGTTATTTTAGAGAGCGATTAATTTTGTAAAACGCCTATTCACCCCCCCTCTAGGCGCATCCTCGATCTTACAAAGTGCGAAACTCGGTGTCGAGGATCATGGCGCGCATTTCTTTGTTGCCGACGAAGGCCTCTTCAAGCGTAACCCAGACCTTGCGACTGGTGACACCGGGGGTCATCACTGTCTCGAGGAGATTGGCGGAGATGGTGCCAAATAACCACGAGAGGACGACACAGTCCATGCGCATCCACAGCGCGACGTCGGAGAACGCGTCGTCGGAGAGGACGTGGTCAGTGAGCGCATAATTGCTGAGGGTGATGAGATGCAAGCCGCGCCACTTGGAGTAGGTGTTGGAACCGAGCTCGAGGACGATCAGGATCAACAAACGAATGTTCGTGACAGCGACGGCTTGAGCATGAAAATTGGTGACGAGGAGAGCATCGGACTCAGCGGCGACTCGGTGGCGTTCAGTGTCCGCGAGTTCTGCGTCACGTCAGCGACGTTCCTCGGCAGCACGCTCATCAGCGCGGCGCTGCTCGGCCTCGATGCGGCGTCGGTCTTCTTCGGCACGTTGAATGACACTGGATCGGAGGAGGGCGACCTCAGCACGGAGACATTCGAGTTCCATCTGGTCACCATGGTCCTCAAGGTCACCGGCCATGGCAAAAGTTAGATGCGGAAGCGGTAGAGGGAGGTCACAGGAGGAGCGACCGTCACTGTTACCATGAAAGCGGAACAAACTCACGCAATGGAAAGAACAGGAGCGGCGCAGCAGGTATTAAAGCACCAGATTACATCAAGGGAAGGAAACTAAACAAATCAATCTATTTCCATGAATATCTCTTGACGGTTGGAGCTGCCGATCCTGGAAGCAAGAATACCGTGGTCCAGAGGCCCATCCGGCGAGATATCCGCATGCTACGCATGCAGATATATATGGCTAACAACCAGCACCTTCCGACATAGCCGAAAATTCCAAATATATATGAACACCGAAGAAAATGCGACGAGCAATTAACCCACTCCGATCCAACAACCAGTGGTCAATACAAACGAAATTATGCAGCATTGTGTGCATGGCACAGATTCCTTCTGCACTATAAACTCCAAACTAGTTTATTCAACTCACGAACGAAGTAGATATAGGGCGGGGAAGTTAGGGGGTGGTGGGTTGAACCTGAAGCTGAAGAGCAGCGGCAGAGTGGGCAGGGGCAGCTGCTGCTGCGGCCATGCTGCTCTGGAGAGGCGATTGGAGACTGGGGAGGAGCTGATCACGGACGCCTTGACGAGCAGATCAGAGTCCGGGGGGCTCTAACAAGGCCCGCGCTAGGGTTAGGGTATTGGAGCGGCGGGGGTATAAATCGATCGGTTGGCCATACCTTGGCGGCGAAGACGAACGGGCCGAGGACTACGGCGGCTAACGGCACAGTGGGATCCCTTCAGCTGGATCTACTCCGGCGAGATCGACCGGAGGAGGAGGAGGGTTTGGGGTGTGGGAAATGCCTCGTGCGCGCGCGGGAGGAAGATAATAGCCGGGAAACGCTTCCTCACATTGGGCCCATAATAAAGTGGCTGCATGCTGCAGGCGGAATCAGGAGTTCTTTTCCAATTTTCGTAACTTCATGCCGGACCAATGCTTGGCCAGCTCGCCCATATATAAGTGGTAGCCCGCATTGCGTAGATCGCCCTTAATTTTTTCTGTATTTTTTTGGCCGTACCCGGCCTTCCCCGCGGGGCTACGAAAACCCCTAAGTGGCCACGATTTTCGCGGTTTCGTGGCTGCAAGTGTCTTTTCCGATTTTTGTAACTTCGTGTCGGGCCAACGTCTGCCCAGCTCGCCCGTACATAAGTGGTAGAGTTTTCGTAGGTTGCCCTTGATTTTTTTTCATATTTTTTGGGTTGTATCCGGCCTGCCCCGCGGGGCTACGAAAACTCCTAAGTGGCCACGATTTCCGCGGTTTCGTGGCCACGAGTGCCTTTTTCGATTTTCACAACTTCGTGCAGGGGCAGCATCCGGCCATCTTGCCCGTACATAAGTAGTATCCCGCGTTGCGTAGGTCGCATGTTATTTTTTTCGTATTTTTTGAGCCCTATCCGGCGGGCCCCACGAGGCTACGAAAATCCCTAAGTGGGATGTGTATCGCTAACAAAGTAAAATAATTTTTCCAGTTCATTACATCACAAGTTTTTTTGTTCGGGTAATTTTTTCTGATTGAATACAATAAATATTGTAAAAAAAATTACAACAAATATTGTAAAAAAAATGCTACAGTAAAAATGCTATAGTAACCTGTCGCCCTAGACTGGGCGACAAGTCTATTTTTGAATTTTTTTAGCTCTGCCGTTAAAATTTTGAACTTTCGCCGTTGCGAGCCGTTAGGTAGGGCACTGTCATGAGGAGGTATTTTTACAATTTTTTTCCCGCCGATTAGTTTTGAAAAAAAATTTTAATAAATATTAAATAAAAAAATTCCCAGATGAGCATATTTTCTTTCTGATAAGTTTTATAATTTTTTATTTCATCACGCAAGATGGACGTCTCGCGTTCCAAAAATTCAAATTATTAGTTAATATTTATGCTCAAAACCTCATTTCTGAATTTCTGTGCCTTTTTTTTTAAAAAATCTGCATTTTATTAAAGCCTTTCCTAACTTTCAGCTCCTGAAAATGTATTTTATAAATTAATTAAAACGTGATAAAAAAAACTTGGAAATAATTTATTATGGTTCTAAATGATCTAAAGCGCCTCTCCAAAAAAAATCTTAAAACATTTTAACCAAGTTTGATAATTTTCTGAGCTGAAATATGATTTCTGAAATTAAATCAATTCGAAAAGGCTTTAAAATTAGAAATACTTTCGCAGGCCGCTTTCCTTAGGCGCCGCAGCTCGACCCATTCATGCTACAGTACAGAATTACCAGACGACCCTTTAAGGAATTATTTTTCGAGAATACACAAAGTGTAGCTACGCTCCGACGTGCGATCGACTACCTGCAACTTGGGAGACACAAATCGATTCCTTGAATCCCTGGAGCTTGCCGGGTGCTTCGCCATGGGACGGTGCGCGGTAGAGGCGCACGGCCCTTGTGGCATCGCGGTGCTGTGGCAACACGCGACACTGACGGCTGCAGCTGCGGCGCGGTTCCACCTGAAGCAAAATTTTCCTGACAGGTTCGAACAGATGTCTTCTTCACTGTCCACTGATCAGTGTGAGATTATATGGTGGTCATCTCTACGTTGCGATGAGTAATTGACAAATATGAGATGGGCTGCACTATCAGTCAGACTGATGTGCATGTAATTGTTAGAAATGAGTTCCATGTGGTCCATTTATATATAATACCAAAGTTATAAAGAGTAGAATCATATTCCTAGTTGAGAGAGGAGAATGCTAACTTAAAAGGGAGAGCTCCCACCATGCCTTATAATGAGGCATATGGAGGGTGAGGAGCATGGCTAAAGTCATACGCACGCGTGCGCGTATTTCGCGAATTACCGCGTATTTCTGCGTGTTTTTCCCGCGTGACTTGTGACTTGCGACGTCTAGACAGATGTGTTTTTTTTTGCTCTTGCGCTCGCATTCATCCACCGTGATCTGTGTTGAATCTTCGTGCTGTGCTCGTTCCTTACCGACCTTCCTCTCGGCGTGCACCGCGAGGCAAGGAGAGCGGGATCTCCGAACCATTGCTGCTGCGAGAACCTGCACGGAGGCAGCAATAAGGTTTCTGGGCAGCGCAACTGCGCGACCGCTCAAGCTCTTCATCTTGTTATTGGGCGTAGGACGCGATCCACGACATGGACTACTTCCTCTGCGGCCGGTCGCTACTGCGCTGCTTCCTTTTCGTCATCAAGCCCGTCGTAAGAATTTTCTTATTTTCCCTCTGTTCGTCTCGTACATGATATTTCTAGATCTACTTTTCAGAAATATGTGGTATCTTCTGTCTAACCTGTTGTGCTTAATTATTTTAGGATTATGTTTCATATTTAAATCTGAAATTAAATAATACCTAGATATCTAACAGTAATGGGCTGATTGGCCAAGTTATGACGGTCAGATTGGTCAAAAACTGGTGGTCTGACCGATATTGTGCTAGCGATCAAACCGAAGTGGATGTGCATGGTTATGATTGACATGGGTCAGAATGTGAAGAACATGTGCCTAGAAATAGTTAATTGGTCTATTATTATGTAGGAGACTTGGTGTCAACTATCGTCAACGGATGGAGGACCGGGACTTGGTTAGCAGAACCAAGGTCCAGAATAGTCGTGGAGGCTAGGTGAGATGGTTGGGCTCAAAACATAGCATAAGAGGGACAAGGGCCATAGAAAGCAAGTGATGATGGATATATAGTGCACCAAGTGACTTAGACTATATGCAAACGAGGACTGTTCAAGAGATTTGGACACGTAAGAGGTTTGATGACAAGTCATTAGGGCCAGATAGAAGTGACAAACATGCATGATGCTTTGGGTGAAGGAAACAAAGAAAGTTGGTGGAAGGGTAGAACGGTCCTACTCGAAGTGTCAAGGTGGGAGGTGTACGGAACCATGGCAAGACGGTTTACAAAACAACGGCAATAGCCTAAATGGTTGAGGTCAAGGAAACTTCGTGGAAGATGCAATGGTGGATTCAGGCTCACAAGTTTGGGTTGAAGACCATGCTTTATGAAGCATGTGTGTGCGCGAAAACCCGTTGTATGTTACTAGGTTTGCCCAAGAGAGGGTGGATATTATCCACTTTGTAATCAGGTAAGGGTTTGGGATTGGTATAAATAAGAGAGGGAGAGAAGGGAAAGCTAAGCACTTGAGCTCTAGAAAGAAAAACTAGGGTTTGTGCGTGTAAACCAAGAGCTGCCCGTTAGGGTTGTGTCCTCCATTTAGAATGGATGAAATCCTACCTCAACAAGTGGAAATCAAAGATCAATTTGTTCCATCATGTTGTGATTTGTGTTTTTGTTCAATTTTATTGCCTCTTTAAGTTGGTCTTGTTGTTTTGGTTTTCCTCCATGGACTAGCTGATCTAAAGCCATGGGATAGATTGCTACGACATGTACGATCATCTCCAACATCTTCTCTACTAAAAATCTCTTAAGTTCTTGAAGTAATTTAGGTTTTAGTGTTTTGCCCGGTTCTTGACTCACCTTCTTGAAAATAGATGGAGGATTGAATCTTGAAAATGATTCTTTGAATTGTGGGTTGGAATAGGTTCCATACATCCATACGAAGTTGTATCCAAGATTTCGTACGATTTAGTTTGAAGGTTCTAGAAGTTCTAAGATTGTGTTCGCGCCTTTCGTGTCTGGCAGCAGAGGAGTGGTCGGACCGCAGTTCCTCTGCCGGTCAGACCAACCACTAGCCGACGGTTAGACCGCACGGTGGCTGGTGGTCAGACCGGCTTGAAGCCAACGGTCACACCGGATATCTGCAGTCTAACTGGCCAAAGATCTTGATGTTCTTTGGGTTCATTGGCGTCTTGATTGGTTGATTGTTCAGAGAAGGGTTTGTCTTGATCTTCCTAGCTCTCCATAGCTACTGAAGTGAAGAGATAATTATCCTCGAGCTTCAGCTCCGATCCACATACACATATGATGATCCTGATGAAGAGACAGCTTTGGTTGGTCAGGTAAGTCGTCGTTCTTTGTTCTCCTTAAAGCATCTGGAGTAACTTGATCTCAGCATGAACGAACTCCAGGGGCTCCAGGAGTTGCTCTGGCACTGGGCATGGTGGTACCCCGGAGTTCTTGGGCTCTTTCAAGAACCTCGGATATCTTTAACCTCTCTGGAATACTGTTTGATGGTAGAGTGCCTCCTCAGCTCGGAAATCTTTCAAAGCTACAATTCTTGACCTTTCTGGCATGTCACATTTTGATGAAATGTCAACTAGCACTCTTCCTACTAGGACTTACTCCACAGATTTGTCTTGGTTAACACGTCTTTCTTTGTTACGGTACCTCAACCTGGGGCAGTTGACCTCAGCAAGGTTGCTGCTTGGCCTCATGTTTAATGTTTAGTTAAAACTGCATCAAAGGCACCTCTACCATCCAATAAAGGTGCATACTAAGAATAATTTGCTCATAGCCAAAATTTTTTTTGAAAGAACAGGCAGGAGCTCTGCCAGATGCATTAAGATAAGGGAATAATATATAAACGTTCACCGTAATGAAAGGAGAAAAAAGAAGGAGAGAGTAGGTAAAAGAGGAGAAGGAAAGGGAAAAAATACATCCCCGAAGGAAAACGGGGTCCGGCCTAGAGACCCTAGCCGAAGTCAACGCCCTACACTAGTTCGCCCGGCGCCACTGCCGATTCTGGATGTCTGAATAATGACATCGGCCACTGTTGCACCGTCGCGGTATGAATTGTTGAAAATCTGTTGTTTCTCTCTTTCCAAATATTCAGAGGCTATAGCGGCGGCCCGTCAATTCCTTCCGTCTCGTGACGCGGAAGCCGAAACAACGTGTGTCCGTCCACCAAGTCACATTGTCGAAATGCCCGACGGAGACTCGCGTCAAGGCCGACTTGCACGAACCTTAGGATAGTCCGCCAGACCTGTCTAGCAAAAGGACAGAGCAGCAACATTTGGTTGGATGTTTCAGGCTGGATGCCACACAGAACACACATGGCGGAATGCGGCCACCCACGCGAGCCTGCTCTGAGTCAAAAGTCATCTTGTACAAATAACCACGCAAAGAACTGCACTTTCATACATTGAGGCACGCCAAATCATCTGTCGAGGGTCGGATGTGGATCCAAATCGGCCCGAGCCTAGAGGGCCGAGGTGCGGAGTATTCCCTCATTGCCGACCATTTCCAAGCGATGCTATCTCGGACACTGGGCTGCGGTGGACTGTTATGCGCGAGCCAAAGCGAAAAGAATTCCTGGAGCTGCGTTGCGTTCGTGATCCGCCGCAGCGGGCGAATCCAAGCATTGTGCGATAATAAATCTTTAACTGTCCCTGTCCTCCTCCTGATTAATCTGTAGCACGACGGAGCGAGATCTGCGGGTGACCGCCCCTGTAACCATGCGGATTCCCAGAAGTTTGTGGTTGCACCGTCCCCTATTGAAAAAGCGGTACATGCGTTAAACAATGCACGGTCTGCGTCGTCACAAGGTAGAGTGGAGCCGACCCAAGGTCTGTGCTGACCCTGCGATGCGAACCAAAGCCACCGGAGCCGGAGAGCCCGTCCAAATCTGTCGATGTCTTTTATGCCCAATCCTCCTAAAATTTTTGGCCGACAGACCTTTTTCCAATTGACTAAGCAGTGTCCTCCATTACAGTCCTAGTCCCCTTTCCACAGAAAACTACGGCGAAGCTTGTCCAGACTCTTGGCGGCCCAAGAGCCGATAGGGGAAGCAGTAAGGTGATATACAGCCAGAGATGTGAGGACCGAGTTGATGAGAATCAATCGGCCCGCCCTGGACAACAGTCTCCCTTTCCAACCTGCAAGGTGACCCCGCGCCTTGTCGATGAGGGGTTGCAGATCCGACCTTTTAAGCTTGGTTGGACGGAGAGGTAGGCCAAGATATTTGCACGGGAAAGAACACAACGTGGCCGGGAATCCCTGCAAAATAGTTGACATGTCGATCGCCTCGCACCTGATCGGGAAGACCTCACTTTTTTGAATATTCGTGTCAAGACCTGTGGCTCCACCAAAAAATTTGAGGATGTCATGGATAGCACTGAGCTCCTGACTGATAGGTCTCATAAAAATTGCCACGTCATCAGCGTAGAGAGATACCCTTGTTGTAGCCCACCTAACCGGAATGGAAGAAATGAAGGACATGTCCGCCGCCTTAGCAATTAAACGCTGAAGGGGGTTCATTGCCAAAATGAACAGCATAGGGGAAAGGGGGTCACCCTGACGTAACCCTCTCCTATGCTGAAAGGAGGTACCTGGGATGCCGTTGAGGAGAATTCTAGAGGAGGAAGAAGCGAGGATGATGGATACCCACTCCCTCCAGCGCGGGCCGAAGCCGAGGTGGAGGAGCAGATCGAGCAGGAACTCCCAACTGACCGAGTCAAAAGCCTTGGCGATGTCCAATTTGAGGAAAAGAGAGGGCATTCTCCTCTTGTGCAACTCAGAAACCAAATTTTTCACAAAGAGGAAGTTGTCCTGAATGGATCTTTTCTTGACGAAAGCGCTCTGGGTGTTCGACACTATGTCCTGCAGATAAGGCGCCAGCCTTGACACGAGCACCTTGGAGAAAATCTTTCCTGTGCTGTGGATGAGGCTGATAGGCCTGTAGTGCGTAATCTGTGTTGCATCCTGTTTCTTTGGCGTGACACAATGTCACCGAGTTCGAAAAGGTGAAAAAGGCGATGTTCAAACCGTGCATTCTTTGGAAAACTCGCATAAGATCCCCCTTGATGATGTCCCAACATTTCCTGTAAAAAAGGCCTGAGAACCCATCTGGACCTGGAGCCTTTTCAGTTGGCATGGCGAAAACCACGTCCGCCACCTCCTGAAGAAGGAAAGGCTCTTCGAGAGCGTTCAAATCCTGCCGGTGTAAACCAAGCAACTCCTAGTTGAATCTGTGCGTGCGATCTTTCTTTGTACCTAGCTGCAGAAAGAAATGCCTATTGAGCTCCTCATGCTTATCAGAAGAACTCTGCAGAACACCCCTGTCAGAAAGAATTGCCTGTATGTGGTTCTTCCTCCTTCGAGCATTGACCTTGATGTGAAAAAATTTTGAGCTCATAGCCAAATTTTGCTCTATGAGAATTACTCAAACTGTCAAACATTTAGCTTTTAAGATTAGGATAGAATTTTCCCTCGAAGTTTTATACAGCATTCATTTCCATACTGCGCTGTTTTGAATGCAGAAACTTTATGTCGGATTCAGGTCTTGAGGGACAGAGAGTCAATGTATGCAGTACTAGTACAAGTTATCACAGCTCCAGCCCTAACCAACACACTTTCTGTTCTTACATCTTAAAACATGACACACAGGTCTCAACTCTTGAATCTTGATTATTTTTATGTACATGCTTCTTCCTGAAGAACCTCAAGGTTCACAACCTCTTGGTATTCCCACCTTGGCATCCTTGTACAGCTGATCAATGCAATCCTGCAGCAAATTT